>VZUI01086827.1:0-294520 GCA_013401135.1 Cettia cetti
CCTCCCTCCCTCCCTCCCTCCAAGGCGCGTTTCGGTTGCCTGGTGCCGCTCCTCAGCCTACGGGCATCCCGGCACGTTCCTCTGCAACTCCTTCAGCCCCCGGCACCCCCGCTGCTGAGCGCGGCTCTTACAACTTCTCTAGTGAGGGCTTGAAAATGTCCCCGCCGATCATCTGTCCTCCCCAAATTAGCCAAATGGATACCTTGGGAAATGACCGTAGACGGTTCCTGTTCTAAATTTCCCTGGGGTTTCCGCTTCCAGCATGGGCACAGCAACTAATTATTGTAATTTTAGATAAAGGAGTATAATTTTAGGAGAGGAGGTGTCCTGGCTGTTAACAATGGCCAGCCGAGTTGCGGGGTGTAAAGTTTTCGTGCCAACATGATACTGGAAGGGGATGGGGATTTTTTGTTTGGTTGGTTTTGATTTGTTTTTTTTTCTTTGTTTGTTTGTTTGGTTTTTTGTGAGAAAGGAGTCACTTATAGCCTTAAATGACACCTTAAAATATGGATGTTGCTTAGAAATTAAATGGTCCTGGCCGCAGCAAACCCACGTCGATACACATTAACTGTACGTAAAACTTTTAAAGTTTCTGTGAAAACTTAATAAGTCAGTGGAATTATTCATGGGCCTAAATAGCTGGCTAAAATAGCATCGTGCTTTCTTTTGTGGCTCTGCAGCGGAGAGAAGCACCTTGCAAAATGGCACTGCCCATTCGCAGCATCCAGCACAGCTTCCCTCTGGGTGTTGTTCGTCCTCAGGCACTTTTCTTACGGGGCTTTGGCTGGTGTTTGTAACCACAGCTGGGATGCTGGAGGCATCAGTGATCCACATGAGAGATGGGAGTAGTTTCCAACTTCATCTCATCTGGAATCTGCCAAAAAACATAAACGATTCTGATTTTTCTAAAGCACCGCGCTCGGTGCGTCCTGCTGCCGAAGGCAGGGTGCGCAGGGACGCCTGCAGGAAATCTGTACAAGCTCTCTACATTCGAGCAGGTGTTTTCCAGTTGCTTGTAGATTCTTCATCATTTCGCCCTTCAGACTGAACTTCTCTACAGACAAGACAAGCTTTTCTTAAAATTGCGAATGAAAAAAGATCAATAATTTCTGAAGGAAAAACCAAACCAGCATGCTTGCTGTGATAAAAGATGTGTTGAAACATCTTTGGCTGCTTTCAGACAGGTGTAGTTCCTCTGTTAGTATGGTTAAAACGGAATTAAGCAAAGAGACAATCCCTAGACAGTTGATCTGTTTTTAAGTGTTTTAGTTGGAGCTATTCAGTGTTATTTAAAAATATTTTTCACATGGAAGTTTATTTTTATTCAGCATTGCTTTAAAAAAAAAATACACACCCACCCCAATCCGTGTCCTGATGTTCCTCTGACTCGATACATCATGAATTTAACTGTTTTGCAGTACCAGCTAGAAGTTACTATTAAGAAGCCCCTGCATGTGCAGCAGTGCTGTTCTCCTTCAGCACGCTGATCTACCTTCATGCATACTTGCAGGTGGAAGGCAAAGTAGAAACTCTCACTCGGGCCACAAATTCAGCCTCCAGCAACGGGTGGCTCCAGGAAATTCAGATGGAACTATAGTACTTTCCATCAGCTCAGGGCCTGCCTCACCACTGTTACCTATCTATAGGATATAATCCATGGAAGTTTGTGTGGGTTGAACTAAGACTCCTAAAAGGTAAAACCGTTTTTCCTGATAGCCCTCAAAATTTCAAATGAAATTCTGGTTCCTTGCCTTTTTGTAACTTAGCTGGCCAGGATTCTGATCCAGTTTCCTGAGACAATGTTGATGTTGATATTATCTCATCTGTCCAACACTGGGAGCAGCACAATCCCTCATGCGTCACTATTGTTAGCTACTACTGGGGGGTTTTGTTATTTTTCTTTTTTAATCTATTCCAGCTTTTGCAAATAAATTTGGCATGCATCACTTTTGCTAAACTTTTGACTCACCACAAAGGAAGGAAAGATTTTCAATAGAAGGAAGCACCATTGTTTAGCACGTTGGATTTATATCTGCTTTGAAATTCTCATAAACTTGCTGTAGGGTCCTTTCTTATTCAACGTGAGCTGTCATTTGTATATATCCACCTAAGATGGATGCTCAGGCCCCGAATAGATGTTCCAGATCTCTGCAGACCTTTGATCTCATGATTGCAACATCTGAGCTGGCTTAATAGTTAATGTTGGGATGTTGTCTTTCCTTTTAGCCCAAGACAGAAACTGCATGACTGCAGTAAGCCCCACTTCACCTTCAAACGGTGGGGAAATTCCTGTGCAATTAGCCAGATGGCTTCAGGCCACGGCCCAGCAGGGATTCTCTGTCCTTTGAAAAACAACACGCTGGTGGACTTAAACCTTCATCTCCCTCGGCCGCTTGACAACCTTGACACCGGATGAGCAAATTCCCGGTGTTTGCCCTGCGCGATTTAGTCCCGGGCAGAATCGAAGGAATACCACACTGCAACACTGTTTGATTTCACAGCTGACACCGCGACTCCACCTGAAGGAGGGCTCTAAGCCATGGGATCATGAACAAATTCAGCCGAACAATGGGGAAACAAACAAACTAATTTTTTACTCATGCTGTAGCAGCTGCTGGCTCTTTTCTATCCTTGCCAAGTACTTCATCCTCCCCCGTCTCCTCTTCCAGTACCAATCTTTTGCGATCGTTTCCTCTGCTGATTCGCAGAGTCAGCTTTTTAAGTTACCACCACGTGGAAGGATTTACACCAGCACCTCAGTCAGAATGACCCATCTCGGCAACATCCCTGAAAACCCGCTCTGCTGCATGAAGATTTCCATGCCGTTCAGCCCCCTGGATCTCCTTGTAGAAATTTCCATAGAAGCAGTGATTCCAACATCTTTTCTGGGATGCCATGCTCGACTCAGCCATTAGACACTGCTCCCTTGATTTAGTACTGAGATCAGCACCTCGCAGAACTTACTGGGTGACACACCATCAGCTCCTGGTGTTTAGTGAGCCTCTCTAGACAGCTACTAAGTAAAACTTCTCCTCCTTTGCTGTGTTACACTGGGATCTCCTGTTAATCCTTGATGGCTTCACAGCAAGATCTTGCTGAAATATATTCACTCTCTATGTTGGTTTTTTGGTTTTTTTCCCAAGCTGCCTGACTACATTTGATAGCACAATAATACAGAGCTTTTACGTCCCATTAACATCAGGAGTGATATGTATATATAAACTGCTGCTGGTTTTTACCAAGAAATGTTTAGAATATTTAATGGAGAAATTTGGCTTTCTCACTACAATGAACCTTCAGGCCTGTAATTTAAATTCAGCATTAGGAAGAACCCAAGAGAACAGCACCCGCCTACGGTATTTACTCCTCTGTATAAATATCCTATGCTGCTCCTGACTCCTTTTTAGACACCAAAAATCATAGTATGCCTTTGCCACACTTACAGAGTGAACCTGAAATTTGCATTTAAAACACTAATGGCACGTCAGCAATAATATTTTATGAAGTTATCACACAGGCAGAGGATCACAAGTGAGTCATCCTACCTCACCATCTTTTGTGTGTCACTATAGGCAAAAATACACAATAGGACAAATTCTGCTTGCATATCTACAGTTAGGGTAACAAGCTGTTAAATCCTCTGAGGTTTTGGCTGAGGAACTGTGGGCAGCACAAATTTCTTCAGAGACTTGGAGCTCGCAGCCTGGACTTTTGTGACTGTCCAGTCCAGCTTTCCCAATGAAACAGGCCACATCACTTTGCCACACTACATCAATTAGTTCCAACTACAGCCTGTATGCTACACAAACGAATCACAGATTACTTTGGGTGGGAAGGGAACTCACCCTGCCCCTAATTTAATCTAACTCCACTTTCTAGTGCTGCCAAGCCAGAGGGCAAGGCACACTGAAGGCATTTCTGAAGAGGTAATGTCAGGCTACGATCAAAGCACCCTTAACATCCTCTCTGGAAGTTCAACAGGCTGTTAGCTTGTTATATCCTTGAACTAACACCAGAGCTAGAGAGAGCATCCCAGGCCCAGCTGCTAAAAGCATGAAAGCAGAGGTATTACAGCATCATCATCCCTGCTTAATATCTGTTTATCCTTCCAGGGATGATGCTGCTAGTCCTCTTTGTAGCATCATATAGACCTCTTTGGTCGATATCCCACTCCATCACATACCTTCTCAAGTATTCCTTCAAGCTTTGTGTTTTTTGCAAGTAACTGTGATGGCTATTTGTTTTGTTGAAAGCTACTAACAAGTATTTAGGAGTATGCAGCCAAGAAACAACCCTAGAAAGATCTTAATAAAATGTGTTATTACAATTCCTCATTTAAAATTGCACCTTAAGCTAATGCTTTAACCAGGGCCTGGATGCTCTTTGTATCATGAATCAGTATCCTTGATTCAGTGTTCTGTGGTCTAGTCACATGCTTCACGTGTCTGAATGCATTACCTTTAGTAACCACACTTAATATCTTTTTGATGCAATTACAAACCAATGTGACAGAAGGTATTTGCTGCAAACCCATGTTGATTGGCATTAATTACGTTACTTTTCTTTAATTCATTATTGAAGTGATTCTATTATTTTGCCTGGGATCCCTGTCAGTCTAACAGGTCTGTAATTACTCAGGTCATCCTACTTAGGGCCAGATCCAAAACAAGGCTTTGGAAAATTTTTGAAAAATTTCTGAGAAATCAGGTGCTGCTATCACCTCACCCATGAGGCCTGGTGCAGGACATTCACAAGTCCACCACTCAGCAAAACCCTGCATGGGACCAAGGCAAGGTGAGTTCCTGGAAAAAGGCCTCCTGACCCCTAGGTGTTCTAAGTTACATCCTTGATCACATCCTTGAGCTGCAAAGCGCTCTGCACTCTGGCAGAGTTCAAAAAGAAACCCAAGATTCACTAAGTTAAAAGGTGAAAAAAGAAAGCTGGCAGCTGTAGCTGACTGGTGAAATCATTCACC
Source organism: Cettia cetti (assembly GCA_013401135.1). NCBI lineage: Eukaryota > Metazoa > Chordata > Aves > Passeriformes > Sylviidae > Cettia > Cettia cetti. The sequence goes on from VZUI01086827.1 coordinate 4,976, forward strand.
TGGAGAAGGGAAGCCTGCAGGCTTCTCATCCCTAAGATGTTCATGCATTACGTGTGAAACAATAATAATTACTGGTCTATACTTTGTGTCACTCTCCAGAGAATTTGCAGGTTTCAAAATCTCCATAACCAGGCTGAGAAAGAAATCAGCCGTGAGATTATGTGACAAAAGCTTGTCTCCAAGGCACACAAAGGAGAGCAGCGCGGCAATGGCACTTCAATGGTTGGTAGCCCAACTAACACCCCGCCCTGGCTCCTCCCACATCCATCACAAAAGCTCATCAGTGGCCCATTTTCACAAGTCCAAAGAAACACAGGCACACAATGGCAGAGGGGAACCCTAAATTGGGAACTCAGAATAAAGGAAAACCATCCCAGGCTCTTCTCAGGGCTGTCCCAGGAAAGCCTCGGCCCCAGGGAGCCTATCAAGATAACACCACAGCAGCTTTAGGACTGAGGGGGATCGAATCCTACGGATATAGGGCTTATTAGAGGATGCAAGGGAAGAGCATTTCAGGATGGCGCAGGACTCCTTGGGAGATGCTTAGGGAAAGAATCAAAGGCAAAGAATGGGAGAGATCTAGGCGATTTGGGAAGGAACAAGTAAGGGAAATAGATGGACAAGACGATAAAAAGAGCCAGTTGTGACGGGCTTATCTGCCACGCCCAGCCTGTTCCTTTCTTCTTCTTAAATTCCTTTGTAACTTTCTTCTGAATGAACAACTCTCTGTTTTGGGTGCGCCTGTGTGTATGGGGGTCTGGTGCCAGCCTCTAGTCATGCCAGGGGTGCGAGAGTCCATGTGCCCGGGTCTGGACTTCTTTGTGGGAAGGCGGTGTGCCCTGAGAGGCAGGGAGGGGGAGAGGATGGCTCGTCTCTAATGGGAAAACCACAGGAGGAGCTGGGTTAGGCTGGGAATACATACTTGACCTCCCCTCACTTGGACCTGGGAGCGTGGAGTTGCATCAGCCTCGCCTCTCCTGGGCTGATGGATCTGCCCTGGTTCCTCCAACACAAACACCAAATATTTCCCTTTGTGGGGGAGTGCTGTAGCCCCAGACCAGCAGGTAAGTGGGGAACAGCAGATGTAGTCACTGCCAAGCTTTTTAGAATAACTTTGCTCATTCTTTCTGACAAAAAAAAAACAAAAAAAAACCTGCAAGGGAAGATTATAGCCTTGAATCCTGAATGAATGAAAACACATTACTGGCAGAAAAGTTCCAGATAGTTTTTATGTTTGTATAGTACCAGGGTACATAGACCCTGTTTTGAGATACTGCAAACTTCATGCAGTATCTCATTGCTGGAAAAGCACATGCTGGCAGAGGAGTTCTCTGGACCATTTATTCTGGTTTTGTAAACTCTGGAGCTGCGTTTCCAAAGTGAGGTACAGAGGACTTAAAGTGCTGGCATATCAATTAACTAAAAAAAAAACCCCAAAAAACAAAGAAACCACAACTAACAAGTAATATATAAATACTGGCACAACACTTGTTGTTAACTGCTGGAAGGGCTCCAGTGGTACAAATGTTATTTTCAAATCAGTGTAAATGATCCAGAAAAGTCCTTTGCCTCCTAAGTTAAACAACAGACAAATGAAGATTTAAAACATGAGTCTCTTCAAAGGCACTGGGCTCTTCTCAGGACCCTGGGGAAGAATACTGATGGTATGATGCTCTGAAAATGATCTGTTCCCTGGTTTTTTTTCCAATCTGACCCCCACCCCACAGAGGAATATCCTTTCTCTCTACTGCTTATGAATTTTATTTTCCAACCACACCTCCAGCCCTAGGAGAGCTATCACTGGAGCCTTGTGTTTTTCAAACAGTTGATGCACACATTATCTGAATTTCTTTAAAAGGAAGGGCTGCTTTAGGGTGGGTCTCAAAGCTGCACACAAGAGAAAAGAATATGTGAAGAAAAATAAAATACAAGTGCACAGATGCACTCCTAGCAACAACTCTTGCAGTAATGTAACAGTAAACACTTGCCTTTCTGCCTGAAAGAACTAGGCTCTGTGCAGATGTTTATATTTACAAGATACAAGTCATTTCTTGCAGTCTTTCCTCTGAGACTTAGCATTAATGTATGTGGAACCAGACTGGAATATAAATTATCTTCCACAGCAATAAAAGTGTCATTAAAAATGCTTACCTGTTCTCACTGAGGTTACATCATGATTTTCTCCATTTTTAGCAATGTGATTGACTCCTCCTGTATGTTGAAGAGCAAATTTTCGAAGTGGAACACAAACCAAAGGTTTTCACGAGATTTGAGCAAGACAGAACAGCCTCCAGAATGAGCCAGCATTTTTTAACCCTCAGAGAAACCAGCCACTAGGGAGATGCAAGAGCAACCTCCTCTGACCTTCCCTGACAGCAGTTCCAGCATTGACGACCTGCTAATAATCAGCTAAGTCAAAGATTTAAGCCTGAACAACATCTACCTCCTTTGGAGCTGAGCAGATGTACCCAAAGATGAAAAAAGTGGCTAGGTTGAGAAAAAGAGGCAGATTTTTCCAGCGATTTGGAAATGCACGGATGTGTTTCATCACTGGTTTTATCCTTATGTCTAAGCTGACAGTAAATTCAAGAGGATTCTGGGATGGAGAACTGAAAAGAATCTTCCAAGTCAGTGCTGCACTATTTATTTTCATGGATACTGTCTGGATAACTCCACTGAGGATGGCTGCATGAGAAGCAGATGGATGCTGAAGGAGATTCCCCAAAAGACAGGGGGAGAGTGAGCCATGTGGGAGGCATCACATGCCTTGGCCAAGGAAAACCAGGCCAGAAGTTAATCAGGACTTGTGCCAATATTGCCACTTCAGTAACCCTGCCTCATGTCAAATGTAGGGTCCTCTGTTCCAGGCAACCAGATTTCTGCAAACTGATTAAACTTTGTTTTAAAGCCAATTGTGGTTATTGACCTGCTGTGATTATTGCCCTGCCATCTTCTCTTTATTTGTTTAATTTTTTTACTATGGCCAGTGAAGATCATTTGATTTTTGAGAGAGATCAATAGAAAGCTTAAGGCAGGAAGCAACTCTGTGCCACTTATCAAAATGATGCAGATCAGATTATTTCCAGCTTTTATTTCATCTGAACTGTGGTTCCCTATGCACTTTCAGTGAAGGAAGTGTCAGTTATGTCAATGAGATAGATGAAAGGAAAAAACCCCAACAACCACAAAAAAGCAACCTGAAACCACAAAAAGGGAATCTGAACAGCAACTTCGGTTTGGAGTAACATGAGCTCCCAAATAATTGTTAATAAACGTTTGCCCTTCCAAGTGCACACATACCCACTCAGCTCCTCCACTTCCCTGCCAAAAAAAAAAAACCCACCAAAACCAAACCCCAACAAAACATCTCAAAATGGAACCCAGGATTCCTACCTGAAGTTGGTCTCTGCTTTTTCTCTGTCTCCTTCCTGATGCTGGTGCAAGCTCTGCTCCCTTGGAGTATTTCTTACTCTTCAGCACCCAAAGAACGTAAAATAAAAAATGATGAAAAGCAGACATGCCACGCTCTCATCGGGATCTGCTGTGAGGTTGTTGTCCACAAAATTCAGATTCACCTCCGTGGTGTGCAACAAGCCAATAATTACACACTTGAGAGAGACATTGATTGTTTACTTATTTTGGAGTTGCACAAGCCTGGGTGCTTGACCCCTATGCATGCTCAGGGGAAGAATCTTCACCTAGACAGGGATCTTTTTGACCCAGAGGCATGATTTTTAATATTACAGTGCAGGTAGTTCACCTCTATCCAGATATGTTCAAGTGGCGTCTGGATCTGACATTGGATGATGTGGTTTTGTGGTTTCGGGTTTCAGTGTTAGTTGATGCTGGGTTGATGGTTCCACTGGATCATCTTAAAGGTCTCTTCCAACCCTGAGGATTTTAGGATTCTACAGGACCTATGAGCCTTAAGCCTTTTGCCAAGTTGGCAACATATATATCAACACCTTGATTTACTTCATCCACAGAGCTTGTTTGCCACAGGATGTCCTCGACTAAGGAGTGCTAACCACTTATCTGGTTATACTGACATGCAATGTCCTGTTTTATTTTATGAAAGACAGGAAATCTAGGCAGGATATTAGAAAGAAATGTCCTTCAGTGAGGATGGTGAGGCACAGGAACAGGTTGCCCAGGGAAGCTGCCCATCCCTGGAAAGCGTTCAAGGCCAGGATGGAACTCTGAGCAACCCAGTGCGGTGGAAGGCGCCGCTGGAACGACATCATCTTTAAGGTCCATTCCAACCCCACAACGTTCTGTGGTTCTGTGCTCCTTGGAGCCTGTGGGCCGCTATCTATCCCACTGATAAGCCCCCTCAGACGCAGCCCCAGCCCCCACAGCCGCCGCGGCGGGGCGGGAGGGCGCTGTCATGGCCGCCCCGCCCTCGCCGCCGCCAGGCGCGGGCGCCGCCCCGGCCGCCCCTCATGAGGGGCCGCGCTGCCGCCGCGTGTAGGCAGCGCCCTTCGGCGAGGCCATGGCTCGGCGCGGCCGCTCCCGCTCCCGCACCGCCTTTGCCTGCTTCGTGCACGACCAGCTGCCCGAGGCCCTTGTGGCGGACGCCGTCCCCTACTGCTCCCAGGCGTGGGAGGTGAGGGCGGAATGGCGGCGGGGCCTTTCCGGAGGGCGGGCAGGCAGGCGGCTCGGCGCCATTTCGAATGGCTGCGCTGCGGTTCTCCCGTGCCGTTCTCCCCTTTGGCTTTGGCTCGTGTTGGCATCCAGGCGGTCTCTGGTTTGTGGCTTGCCCTCACACGGAGTCCTTCGCCTTACTGGGTGTTTGTAATCGAGGCTTACGGCGTTGTTAGGAAAAAAGCAACTGGGAGCGTTTGAGTCAGTCTTGGCAGCCGTCGATAATGTCCTTTGGAAGTGCAGGAGTGGTTTCTTACGCGTGGAGTTTGTTGGTTTGTGGGACTACTAGAAGGAAGTGGTAGACACCTTTTTATAACAGCTAATATTCCTTCAAGTCCCTGACAGAGGAAGAGAAGACAGTGTATGCAGAGAAGGCTCGTAAATGGAATAGCAAGAAACACCCTCAGAAGGCAGTAAAGAAGGTAAATGCTGCGACTGGAACGCCTTCAGTAAGAAGGAGGAGTAAATGGTATTGGGCTCTGTGTGTTCGGTTCCATAGGATGCTGTGGAAGTTCCACCTGCTCTCCGCAGCCTCCAGCCCCTGGAGGTTATGGCTGCAGTAGGAGGACGTGCCATTATGCGGGTTATGCAGATAATTGTTCTGGTTTGAATTGAAGGTAAAAGTACTTGATACCTCTTTAAGCCATCACAACTTGTTCCTACGGGCTCTTTTACCAAGCAATCTGTAGTTCTCTAACACCCTAGCTTTATGTTTAACAGTATTTTGGCTTATTTTGTAGAGGCAGCTGATTAGTTGTTCTGGAGGAGCTGTGTGCTGACCCAGGTCAATGAGATGTTGCCGCCTATGCACAAATAGAATAATTACCCCCTGCCATTATTTTTAGGTGGGTTGGTTCTGGGAGAGAGTAGTAACACCGTTGTGGAGAGCAGTATGGAAGCAGGCACTGAAGTGTGTATGGTTGTGGTCGGAAATGGTGCTAAAACAGATCATTGCTGCAATTTACTGCCTTGAAAAGGTGTTTGTCCTGTTTGTTTGTTTCTGTCTCTTTTCCTCTCCCAGCACTTCCCTGAAGCAGTTACTTAAGAGTTTGAATTATGTGAAGTGTCAGCTTATTTTGTTTCAGGCTTTGTTGGTAGTGTAGAAACTTGCGTGTCCAAGGAAAGAAAGTCATATTTACTGGCTGAGTAAATGGATAGTACTGCATTTACTTCTTAATGCTCTATTACTAGATAATGACTGTCAACTGTGAATTAATGGTGAGGATAAATTCCAGGACTTCAAAACACTTAAGTGGGGATAGAGGGAAAGACAGGATGATCGTAGTTTGGAGTAACTAGTAAAAATAGATCAGTTAAATTAGTCAGTCTAGACGAGAAGGGAGGTGTTAGGCAGTGTTTTCTGGCTTGGGGCAGGGGGGGCTGCCTGTCTGGGAAAAAGCTGCTTGAAATGTGATCATCGTTGTGTTGTTCAGCAGGCTGAGCGTGTGTAATTAATGAAACTCTAATTTTATATGTCAGAGAGAACTAAATGAAATGGCAGGTGAGTCGCAAATGGAGGTTTCTGTGTTTCCTTCCACAAGTTGTAGCATTTTAGAAGATTGTAACCCGGGAGAGGAATAATTGCTTTGCCAGAATAAAGATCAGCATCCTTACTGTGTCAGTGGAAATAGGGGAATATGGATACATGAGATTATGTGCTCCCATTTCATTAATCCCAGCCCTGTCCACAGACAACCACGGTGACTTTGTGTAGTGAAAACTCATGTTCTTCTTTTGGAGGTGGCCAAAGCTTACTCAGATGGGAATAATTCCTCATTTTGTTTCAAAAAGTTCAACCTGATAACCAATTAGCTTTGGCTAAGATGGTTATCTGCAATCGGTGTACCTGGGTGTGGATGTTATTCCCAATTTGGGTTTGAATAACCAGATTTTGTAAGGCTGCCAGGTTTCTTTTCCCATCCTATTAAAAGCTTATTGTTCATGAATGGATTTTCAGAGCAATCCAATGACTTCCTTAAGGCTTTATCAGCTTTTCATGAAGCTGTTTCCTGGTCAAAGACACCTAACACATATGCCAGGTGATTTTTTTCATAAAACTTATGGAGAAAAGTTTTAAATTCCAGTTTGTAGAGTTCCTTGCCTGTGACAAGTGGTTAAACTTAAGAAAATACTTCTTTCTTCTTTTGTTGTATTACATTTTGTAACTTTATCTGTAGTTCTTTAAAGCTGTAATGGGTTTACAAAGGTGCTGAAGAGAAGTCCTGCCTTTCTGGCCTGCAAGTGTACAGGCACTTTTATAAACTTTTCCACCTAACCACAGCTATTAGTGGATATTGCATTTTCCTCTGATACAAGGAACTGAAGGACTGGGGGTGAGAAGACTTCTGTTGTTTTTTAACTTTCTCATCTTTTCCAGACTTGTCCTGGGCCTGATCCAGCTCCTGCTCCTCTGAGCACGAAGATGCCCAGTGTTACTCCTTTGCCAGATGCCTGTGCTCTGTCCTGGAAGAATGCTCAGGGTATGGTGATGTTAAAGCAGTTGATCCTGGTGGGTGAGAGCTTGCCCTTTGAGGATATTCTCAGTGGTACCTGTAAAAAGACTGTTCCCATTTTGCTAAAAAACATCTGTGTCAGGTGTTTTACAGTACTGGGTTGCTGCTGTAAAAGGTAGAGGACATCAGGGAAAATACTGCTCCCCACCCAACCTCCAAGAATTCTATTCTTTGTTTTTAGCTCAATGGCAGTATAGGCACTAACAGGTTCTTAACAGTTATTTCAAGGTTTTTAAGGAAAAGGTAGTTTTTCAAGTTCTACATTTATTATTTGACAGGACCTAATCCAAGTTCAGCATAAAAGAGTGCTTGTACTGATTTCAAAGGGTTAAGAAATGTTAGAGATCAAAATTCAAATTTTGTATGCTGGAGATATTAAATAAAACAAGGACCTGGCCTCAATGGGAGAATAAAAGATGGAATATGCACTCTGTCAGTGCCTTTATAACATCCTGGCTTGATTCCTTATTGAAAGAACTCTCAAAAACTAAACCTTTCTAACCTGTTCCCTGTCTTCAAATGGTTGTTCTGATTAGAGTTGGGTAGTGAACACATTTGTAATTTCCTACCCAAGGAATATTGTGTGGTTCTGAAAAATGATAAAGGGTAATGCTTACAAGGCAAGTCAGGAAGGCAGTTCTTATGAGCTGTGTGGCTAAGTCTCAGCTCCAGCTTTTTACCTCAGTCTCTTCAGTTGTTTTCATGTTGTCATGGTCATGGGGGAGCAAGAAACAGCAGCTCCATAAAAAGTGAAATGCTTATTAGTGCCCTCTGTGCCAGGGGTCGTGCTCCCCTGTCACGGTGATGCAGATTTGATTGGGCTGATCATGCTGGCTTGAGTTGACACAATTGATCTTTCAGCTGAATGAGAGGCATAATGATCAAGGATAATTGAGATACATTTCATGATGCTGCTCTTAGTGTTTCTCAGTTAAAGTTCTGTATGGTTCCCTGGAGTTGCATCCATTTTTTCATGAGGTAGGCGAGGTGTCTCCTGCAGTTTAAGACCACCTAAGGGAGCATGACCATTAGGCTTAGGGAAACTGGTATCAAAGTCTGGCACACAAAATTATTTATGTGTAAAGACAGTTACACATCTCTAGTAGAGAAAGTAGGATTTTTTTTCATGAGGGGCAGAAGTTTAGAGTAAGCTGTGTTAAGTTTCACTGAGGACATTGTTACAGTCATGAATAGAAGGATCAAGGTGTATTGCAAAATAATTGTCATGGTTGGATACTTTTTAATTAGAAAATGATAAATCTATTTCTTAACATTTGTGTTGGGTATTCTTGCCGCTTTCTTTGGGAGCTCATTTTGGTGGAGGAGAAGCAATCCTTTTAATTAGCAGACTTCTCATCTTCTTGCCCCACAAGATTACTACCAGCTCATTTAAGTGGTGTAAGCTGCCAAATTTAGCTTGTGAGGCTGTTTTGCAGCTACTGATTTGGTTTTTCCCTTACCTTATTTTCTGAAAGGGCAAAGAGACCTATCCTTAAAAAGAATAATAGTTCCTTTTGGATTGTAGACCTCTTAATATCTTGTGGGTTTGGAGGTTGGCTTTTTTCTTTTAGTTGCTTGTATTTGTTGGGTTTTTTTGGCCCATCTTTACACACAGTAGGATCTCTGGAAGGTGTGCCAGCACTACCAATGTGCTTGAATTCTGCATAAGTGTTATCTTGGATACAGAGGAGGAGCTGTGTGTTTTGCTTGGTTATTACCCTTCTTCACCCAGTAATAGGAGAAAGTTCAGCAAAGCTTTCCCTGGCTGAGGTGAGAGCAGCATTCTGTAGCCTCTAATGGCTTGTCTGAAGATGGGTTTGGTTGTTTTTCAGATATGGTTGCAGACATCTTCTACTTCCTGGACATTTACAGCTATGGGAAGCTGCCCCCGCAGTGCGAGCAGCGCTTCCTCCCCTGTGAGATCGGGTGTGTCAGATACTCCCTGCAGGATGGCATCGTGGCTGATTTCCACCACTTCATAGACCCAGGTGAATTCCAAGAAAGTCAGGGAAGTACTGGGGAGAGAGGGAGGCTTTCTGAGGGCACTGCTGCCCAGATTAGGCTTCTGCTGTTAAGTTTATTTCTTTGATTATAAATGGTCAGACTTGTTAAAAAATCAGAGCAGTGCTGAGCTTGTTTCTGAAGAGAATTAGTGTCAGGACTGTATGTATCTCCAAAGAGGGTAGGTTAAATCAAGGAGGACCTGCACATGTTTGTGCTTTATATTTCATCTCAGTAAATGTTTCTCTCAACTGGACCTAAACACACTCTACAATGCACTTTTTTCAAAGTGCATATAACTGAGAATAGCTTTTCCAAAAGGAGTTGTGGCACTTTTACAAGGGCACGGGGAGGATGAAGCTGTTTCTTTCTGTGTGTGAAGCTGTGATTTGTAGTTGAGAGTTAAGGATCTCTCCTTGGTGGTGTTGGGATGATGACTGTACTTTTTCCTCTTTTTTGCAGAAGTTCCACCACGTGGTTTTCGGTACCACTGCCAGGCTGCTGGTGAGTATTAATGGAGAAAAAGAATGGTGTGCCAAGGTGTCCAGTTATAGACTCAGCTTATCTGACCTCTCTCCAAATGTTTTATAAGCCTTGATAGTCCATCTTCAACATGAAGTGCTAATTAACAACAGCAAAACTCAAAGAATACTGCTTTATACCTAAAAGTTATGTTTAGCATCTTGGCATATATTAAAAAAAATAAAATATCTACACCATTGTTATGTCTGGCTTAGCCTGCCTGTTTCCTTTGTGGCTCTCAGTAATGTTTATAGAGTTTGTTTCTATTAGGACATTTCCTCTCCTTGTATACAGAGGGAACAAACTTGGCCCGTGTTTTCCCAGCTCTGATACTTGGATAATGGCCTTTTGAAAGAGGCAGGAGTGTGAGTGTTTGCTCACAGCCCAGAGCTGCTGCCAGAAGCAAGCTTTTGGTAGCTTAAACACAGACCCTGTCTGTGCAGAGGAGTGTGTGTGTGTGCATTACATATATGTATACAGAGATATAAAAGGAAGAGGGAACTGCATCTCTTAAGGAAAGTGGACTTCTCACAACTCTGTGGGCTTTTGCTGTTTGTTTGTTTCATTCCTGTCCCCCTTGCCCCTCCATCAGGTGATGAAACCCATAAGATCCCCATCTCTGGATTTCACCTTCCTCGTTCTTGTTACGCCGTTGTCCTTCGGGAGCTCCTTGAGTTTGCCCAGCCAGCCAGAGGGGCTCAGCCTCGCTTCTTCTGCAGGGTATGCTCAAGGTCAAAGCTTCTGCTTTCACTCCTGTTGGATGACTAAGGAGATAGTCTAAAATCTAATCAGTGTGCATGTAAGTGGGGAAAGACACTTTTTCCAAAGTGTCCCAGTTCCATGCAGGAAGAAATGGCCTCTAGAAGCCAACCTTTTTCGAAAGCAGAGACCTACTTTTCTGCCTTCTTATTTTCAGCCTGCACTTCTGGCTCTAACCTACTGATGAACAGGGTCTATTGTTCACTGACATTGTTATGACTTTGGTTAAGGGCTCCTAAGATTTGACTTAAATTGGATGTGCTCAATAATAGTCATAAATCCTGCTTTTTTGAAAGGATATTTTTACGTTTTCATGACTCTCTTTCCCCATGAGAATAACACGTGTCTTAAATTTTTGCTCAAGTTTCATTTTCCAGGGAACAGAACTAAATGTTAGGATCCAGAGGTGTTTAAGTTTCATAACAGGTGTATTATGTTTCAATTCAATTCAAACCTAACCTTAATCCTTAAAAAGTAGGGAGGGACAAAATCTTGGGCTCCATCCATAAATACAGGGCTCTGAAGAAGTATGCATGAAATTTGGTTCCTCTTCAAGGTAGTTGTCAGGGAGATTGCAATCAGTGCCACAAACAATTTTGGTTTGGAGGTGATTGTTTCAGACCTAGTCAGAAGTCATGGATTCATGGACACAGTAGCAGTGTCAGAATTTTATGCTGTACTCCTTTGAGATGACAGAAATCTTTTTTCATCCAGTCTAATGACAGATTCCGAATTAACTGGTGTCTTGGTCGAATGGTCAGCATAACAGGTAGGAAATGGGGCATTTTTGTCCATCCTTTTCTCCTCCTACTCCCAGAAATAAGAGCTGTGTAATCATGGCCAGCTGTATTTGTCTGAAAAGCATGTCTCAAAGTTTTCATAAAAGCTGGTGCTGATAGCTAGAGCTGCTTTGTGTGCTCTTGCTTTCTCCCACCACTTTCTAGGAAGCCTGGTTTTATTAAAACCACTGGTGGAATATCTTTGAGCTTTGATGCTATGATAAAAGGCAACAGGGACTGACTGAGACATGAGCTGAGCAGGATATTCAGTGACTCCTCTTCTCCTGGCCTGGATTTTCACTGAACTGTAGGCATTGAGAGCCACTGGGAGCTTTTTGCTGTAGAAGACCTGATAATGAATCTGTACCAGAAGAAATACCAAAAGGAGCCATCCAAGATCTGGGTGTATAGAAAACTGGATGTCTGCCTGTGGGATTTCTCCAGTAATACCAGGTGTGTTGGGTGGTTCTTTGTGTAAATGTGGCTGCTTTCAGATTCTTCTGTGTTGGTACAAAAAGTGATGCTTGCTTGCAGTGTTGCAGGAGCATATTGGGTGATTATGCAGTTAATTTAGAAATAGACTTTAGTGCTTCCTCTGTTGCTAATTTAAGAAAAGAACTAATAATTCAATCTTAAATTTCAGTAGATTTTTAAAAACCATGTAAGTTATTCTTGGAAGTCTGCTTAGAATATGGCTTTTAAGATCCAGTGGGTTCATTGTTGTCACTTTGTCCTTTTATAGTCAGGCAGTTCTCTGTTTCCATGAGTGTCTTCACCCTAGAGGGAGACCTTAAGGGAATGGAAGAATATACTTTTAAAAGACTCAGTTTGGAGAGGAAAGTGAGGATGTTTATGCTATGAGGAACCATTTCACATTAATGGGAAACTTGAAATGATTCAAATGGTTTAAATTCCATTTGTCTCTTAGGGCTCTCTTTTCTCCCTGCCCCCACCTCAGCAAGAAGCAGGTTGCCTGATAAGCAGACCTACTTAGGGCAAAACTACTGAACTCTGTGAAATTTTAGAGGTACTGCATGCTCACTGCAACAAAAAGATAACCATTTCTAATATTTGTTCCTGTTCATCTGGCCAGACCAATTGTTCTTGTTGATTAACAGTGTGGGTGCTTCTGAAATAAGCCTGACCTTCATTCCACATAGGTGCAAGTGGCATGAGGAGAATGATATCATCTGCTGTGCTCTGGCATCCTGTAAGAAAATGAGGTGAGTATTGCTGAGGAGCTGTGGCTTTTATTTTGTTAGCATTGCAATGGTGAGAAAAGTGTTAATTGCATTAGAATTCACTGTTTGACTTCAGAGGTATTCTCAGTATGCTCTGGCATGTCTCTGCTTTGGAAACTTCTATACTGCCTGACATGCAATGTAGATACATAAGGTTCTGTAATCTTTTTGGTGGGGAGAAAGGAAAAGTAAATAGTTGAGAAACAAGGAAATGCCATTTATCATCTCTCTTGACAGCAGTAGTAGCACTTACAGAGACAATAATAAATAGTCTTTCATTCAAAAAACTCATCATGGACTGCTATGCCCCCAAAAAAACAGTTGCTTTTCATACTTCCAAGTGCTGCATTTGATAATGTGGGGAAGCAGTTTGTTTTTATTTCATGTGCAGTTGTACAACAGACTGGTGGTCTTGGAAGCATGCAGGGATGCTGCCATGAAGTCCCTCTGCCCTCTGGTATCTGTGTGCATCTTGGGCTTTGGCTGCTTTTGTTTGCCAGTTGAAGAGCATAAAATGCTGTGCTTCCACACATGAGCATTCCAGCCCTCTTAGCCAAACTTTTCTTGTTTTTCCTTTTTTTCTTGGTCAAGTTACTGCATCAGTAAATCCTTTGCTAGTGCATATGGAGTCCCACTAACAGCAGCTCATCTCCCTCTGCAAAGCTCTGATTGTGATCAAAGCACAAATACCAGGATTGTGAAACCAGATGCTGGACATATCCAGGTCAGATTCTTTCAATTGATTTATTTCCAGTTGCCAATTTCAGGTGAGCTGTTTTGTCTTTGGGTGCTGTCCTTTGTGACATATGTTGGGCTGATGAACCTGCAGGGCTTTGACCATGATTCATAGGTTTGGACAGTGGTGTATATTTCATGTTAGCAGATATATCTACCTTAGTTTGAATGTTTATTTTTTCATACAGACGATGAAAGCTGAGAGTTCTGGATGTGACAAATCTTTGGCTTCTCCAAGACAGGATCAAGAGTTTGTCCCTTCTAATTGTGAGTTTGAAACTTTCACATTTTTTAAGAGGAAAGAGATCTTTAAACTTAATTTGGTTCTTGCTTTTTCAGATTTCTGGGCTTAGATGTTGCCTATAAGTGGTGCACAACTCTGTGTGAGCTGTGCTTATTCTTGTGTGTGAATTCCAATGAATTTCTGAAGACTCAAGCATGAAGAGCTGGCCTTTTTGTACTGGAAAGAATCTTGGGGTCAAAGAATGTGTCTCAAAATTCAGTTTTTCTCAGAAATGTTGCTCTCTGATTTATGCTTTTCTATTACATGAAGCCATTCCCATGCCCAGGTGCTTTAAGGCAGGGCCAGGTTTCAAATACTCTCCATGCTCTTAAATCATTGTACACACAGGCTGAGCTGGGCCTTGTTGCAAGTGTTCTGTCACAACCCAGTTAAATACTTCTCTTTTAAAGTCTCTTTTTGCAAAAAGGATTTTTTTACCAGAAGGCCTCTGAGCTCATCTGGGCATTTCATGGCTAACCTTCAGAGGAACAGGATCAGGTTTGCCAAATGAGTGACTGTAGGAATTCTGGGTTCACAGCTTGGTTTCTTGCATACAAGATTCATGCTGAATTAAACTCTGTTCCATCTGGAAATCCTGATCTTATGGTCTTGGTCTTTGTGGAGGACACGACCTGCCTGACTTTCTGTATCAGAGCTGTTGAATAAGTTCAGCTCCAACAGCATATGAAGAACAATTCCATTAATTTATGCAAACTTTCAAGGCTGATTTGATGTGCAAACTGTATTTAATTTACTAGGTGATTCTCCATGTGGTGTGAAGACCTCCCCTTGTGAAACAAGTGTTGTACAAGGAAGAGGAGTTATTCGCTTGCTGAGAACTGCATTTGATGTATCCAAGTCTTTCAGTAACTGAAAATTTCTTCCACATCCAGGACAGCTGTAAATTCTAATTTTGTCTCCCTAAGATAACTAGTAGTTTCTCCAGACTGCATTTTTTCATCTTCTGTGCAAATCTTGACAGTTGAAGTTTTGGTTAGAATAATAAAACTATTGAGTGGATTTAAAGAAGAAAAAAAAAATCTTGGTCATTATCTCCAGGAAGACTTATTTTGGAGTAATCTCACAGTCACATCTATAAACTGCATGCTGTACTAGTTGTATTTCTTAATGGAGTGCAAATTCAAGATTGATTAATCAATATAATTGAATTAGAAGAATTCCTTAGTGACCAGTGTGACTTAAAACAAACTTTTTGCTTAATTTCTTTTTTAATAACCTCATGTGGAAGGTTATTCCCTTCTCCTGCATATGGAAGATGGAGTTTCAGTGTGTAAGTCTTGCTTCAAAAACTGATGCAGGGGGGAAAGCACTGAAGGTGTGAAGGGCTGCCCTAAGAGAATTAATTAAAAGTCAGTAGTCCCAAAAGTTTGCTGCAATATATTAGTTCTAGCCATGAAAAATTTGAGTGGTCTTTCAAGGCAAAAAAGCAGTTTTTGTATAAAATATCTTGAAAGAAATACTGTGGCAAATTTATCTGTTAATGTTCTTAGAGGAACAGGCTGTATTATCTACATCAGGAACAAGTACAGCACAGATTTTGGGGTTTTTTATTTGCATTAATTTTCTTTTTAAGAAATGCATGTCCCTCAAACTTAGAGACTGAAGTATAGGTGTTATGGGCTTTGATTGTTAGTGGGGTTTTTTTTGGTTTTTTTTTTTTGGTTTTTTTTTTTGGAAAGAGTATCAAATTCAAACTGATACATTTCACAAGAGTTTAGTCAGGCTGGGTAGATACCAGTCATAATTATTGGGGGACATATAAAAAAGTAGGACACTGTTTGACATTTTCTAGGGAAGTTAGATGTCTCTTTTTGTGGAGGTAGTGCTTGGACTGATCCCCAAAAAGTTGTCTGTCTGATCCTTGTGCTTAGTCCATGTGTCTCCTAAGCAAGTGATTTGGAGAAGTAAGAGCTTATTTTGTTAAGTTGTTCCTAGATTTTGTACCAACAGATGTCCAGTTTTGAAATACTATTTCCATAGCAACTAACTGTGTGAAGATTTCATTCCTTGTACTGAAACTCAAGATGAGGTGGTTCATTCCCTTGAATAAGGAAAAAAACCCAATAAAACACATGCAAGCAAAACCCAAAATGCAGCCAAGATTGAGCATGCTGATGAGTGTGTCAGAAGAGGTGCTGGTTTAGTTGGGAAACCTGTTACAGTTGCTGTAAGGCCAGTTGAACCCTTTCTTCCAGTGTTTTAGGATCACTGAAGCATTTCTAGTCTTACCTAACTATTCACCTTTATCAGTGAATTTCCTCAATCGATTCTGTATTTCCTTCCCTGGAGGCTGCTGTCCTACCTGCTCATTTTCACCAAATAAAGCTCTAAGGCTGAAATTTACCACTGAAGCGCCGGGGGATGTTTTAGCAGACTGAGAGTGCCTATCAAGTAGTGCTAAAGGCTTTTCTGCATTTGTGTAGAGTTGTCCAAGTTCCTTAACTGACAGCCATTGCTGCGTTGATATTTCATATTGTACAGAACTATTGTTTTTGAAGTATTTTCAGAGTTCCCTGTTGCAATAAAAGTTTCAGTTCTTATGCAGGAGAGAATCCATTGAAAATTATTGTTAAAATACTCAGTGTTAAGTACACAAAACCTGATTTTTTTTTTTTTTTACTAAGCTTAATGTGTTAAATATCAAGACTGAGATAAAGAATGTGAGCAGAAGTTGGAAAATGCCATTAGGATTCCGTGGCGTAGCTGTACTTTACCACCTGTAAATTAAAATAGCACATAAGATGTAGAAGATCTAATTATATGCTGTAGGCAGTGGGCTGTTAACTGGGGCAGTAGCTGTCTTACTGTAATAACCAACAACTCTAGAGGGGTTTTTTTGTAGTGAAAAGCATAAGATCTGTGCTATTAGAATGAGTACTCTAACTTAAAGTTGCTCATTTCATACTGTTATTCTGCATTTATTGTGGGGGGAGCCCAAACTGCTGTTGAAGGATGATAGAGATTATTTAAATTTGGAGATTTGCTTCCCTGGCTGTTCTGCAGTTTGCAACTCTGGTTGCTTTCTGGAAAAACATTATAAAAATAAAAAAAAAATTATAAAAATAAATTCTGAAAAACAAGCACAATAAAGTAATGCTTTAGGTAAAGGAATAAAGTGTTGAACTGGCTGAAGAGCTGTTTGGTGAAGGAGACATCTGATGGATTCTGTCAGACCTGGCTTTCTGCCCTCCTCTCAGAGCAGCTGGCTCACTCCCATGACAGGAATGGGTAAAAGCCATCCTGGTTTAACACACACAATGCCAAGTTATTAGGTATTTTTGCTCTTGTCATAACAGCAGTAGACAAGTGGTTGAATTTGCTACTCTAAAGGTTTTGGCCAGAACAGGTGTCTTAAGGGTCATGAAAACAATGACTGCAGTGACAGCTTAACTGATCTAGTCTGCATCAGTACCTTGACCTGCAATCATATTCTTTTACATTCTATTTACAGTATGTAACTGATACTGAAAAATAAAGTATGCTAACACAGAGTAAGCAGCAGTTGCTGCTGCTTCTGTTACTTCTGCATTGCTGTCTTGTCCATCTTTTCCTTCTCTAAACTGCAGCAAGCAGGGATGTGGCAGAAGTTCCAGCATTCTCTTAGATGCACACATACATACTGTGGATAGAGCAAAACCAGATTGTGACATCTTTAATTTGAATTCTGCTTTGGAAGTGTGATCTTGCCATTAAAGCTTAAGGCCAAGGTGGCCTTAGCCTTGTCCTTCATGACCAGCTGCCCTTCCCACCTACAGCAGTCCTTCTTTTTGCCCTCCATCTGCTTCACCAGATGTAGCTTTGGATGTGCTTTGGCTTTCCTATGCCCATACCTGCACACACACAGGTGTTTCTTCTGTGTTTCTCCCCAGTCACTTTGTCCCTGCTGCTGTCTCCTGCATGTTTCCTTTCCAGGGGTGAGTTATACCAGGAGATGATACTTGAAAAATCACCAGGCTTGCCTGGATGTCTTTCCAGCACCATGTGCCACAGGAATCTTCCAGGTAGATCCCTGGCCAAGGCCAAGGACTGCTCTTCTGAGGTCCAGGGCTGTGATGCTGCTTTTTGCTGCTTTCCTCCCTCTTTGGATCCTAGACTCCACTGTCTCCTGCTTACTGAAGCTGAATTTGCCCTCTGGCCTTTGCATCTGTGACCAAGCAGGGGTCACTTCTGTCAGGAGTGTCAGGCTCCTCCCAGGTGTCTTGAGAGCTTCCCTCTGGCATCTCTTCCCTGTCTGCAGCAGACATGCCCTGGAATGTCACCCATGTTGGCCTGTCCTCTGTGTCCAACTCAAGAGCTTTGCTGGCTCATTGTGTGTTCTGCATTCCTGCTGCTCTCTCCCATGGGGAGCAGCTCTCCCTCATCACCTCCCAAGTGTGAGAAAAGAAGCTGGACAGTGAGTGATGTGTGGGAAGGGAAGCCAGGCTATCTCTTGACTCTTGATGCCCGTGCCAGTTCTGGGATCTGTGTTCTAACTGCTTTGTTACCAGAGAGTGTTTGCTGTGTCTGAGGTAAGATAAATCTTTATTGCATCCTTAGCAGTCTGTCACTCATCCAAATCCTAAAAGATAGAAACAAGGCAGTAATTTGGTGGGGATTTTCTGGGGAGGATCTGTCAGGAAGCAGTGCTGTGATCCTGGATCAAACAGCAGCAGCTGTTACTCCTTCCATGGGGTTTGTCCTGTGCCAGCTGCGTAGAGTGAGGTCCATGCTGAATCATCCCCCACGAGGAAACTTGCTGCCATTTCAGGGATTCTGGGTCTTGAGCTGTCACAGTCAAGTGGAGGTGTGCTAAAGATCAGGTTCCTCTGAATAGTATTTGTTTTGGGTGAAAGAAAACCTCTATTCTAGGAAACCCTGTCTCAATTTTTTTGTAAAATACTTGCATTTTCCCTTTCCTGGTAATTTTTTTTTTTTTTTAACCTGTATGATTATCATAAAGGGGCTGTGCTTTTGGACCTGTTGAAATAAAAAGTGCTATCCCTTTCTGCTAGCAAGGATTTCAAATTTTGCTCAAAAGTGAAGTGACTCAAGTGTATGTGTGAAACTGGGTTTATTTTCTGGTTGATAGATAGAAGTAGCTGCAGCTGACTGCAAAGGCTTTAACAACATCATTCCTTTTGGCAGAGTAAATGTACTGTGGTGGAGCAGGAGAAAAACAAGTTTGTTATCTAGTTTCTGCCCTCCTGATGACTTCTGCAGGATTATCATCCCTCATTGTCACCCGAGAGTGGCCAGCCAATAAATTTTATTGGAATGATTTAGTAAAATGAAGAAATTGGCAAACAGTTCTATTAATCTAACTTTGCATTATCTCTTCCCTCGTTTTTCCGTGGTTCTGTCTTAGAGGCTCCCATAAACTTCTCTAACTGCCATTTTCAAATAATTCCCTTCAATCCCTAGGGATCAGGTGAAGTGTAGCAGAAGGTACAAGCTCCCTTATGTTGGGCTGTAATAAATTTAGTAGTGGCTCCAACACATCCAGAATTAATCTTGGAGGTTTGATCATTGTACTGTGAACTTCATCAGCCAGAACACTGCCTCAGTGTCTTTCCTGGAACAGTTGATACAGATAAACAGAAAAGGAGTGCAGTTGCTCTAGCAACAAGGATGGTGAGATAATTAACTCTTGTCTCTCTGACAAGTTGTGAATTGTGCACTGTGCTGAATCTTGAAGTGGGCTGTGGCAGCACCAGCTTTTGTGTGTCTGTAACACTGGAAATACTTCCCAAGATCCTGAGAAGAGTGGGAAAGGAAGGCAGTGAGAGCAGATCTTGGTGGTTGTGTGGGAAATGGAGAGGGGTGGAATCCCTGGGGGGGGATTCCCAGCTCTGTGGGGTAAAGGAGCATTAAGGCTGGCAGTTGATTAAGGACAGTGTCTCCCAAACACAAGAGCAATCCAGGAATGCAGGGAGATTGGTTGGGAAGACTTGTCTTCACAGGGATCTCGTGGCTGCATCCTAGTCCTAGTGCAGTGTAAGGGAGGGAGAAGCAAGTGTGGGCTACAAAGGAAGAATCCATAAACGCTGGCCAGGCCTGTAGGGATGTTTGGAAAGTAAATCTGAACTCAGGAAGGGTTCAGGGAGGAGAACTGCAGCAGTGGGAGTTCCAGACCCATGCAGTCCCTCAAGCCAGATGTGCTGCATCCCAGGATGCTGAGGAAGCTGAGTGACACCTTTTTGAGGCTGTTTTCTCACCTTTGGAAGGTCACAAGAGAGCACAGGAAGTCCACAGCAATGGGAGGCAAATTCTGCACCCATCTGTCTAAAGGGTGATGTGGGAAAGCCTGGGCTGCCCAGTTCCACTGCACTCCTTGGAAAAATCCTGGAAAAATCCTGGAGCAGGCTCTCTTGGGGTGTGTTTTGGGTGCATGAAGGAGAAGTGGGGGACTGGAAAGAGCATCCATTTGCCAATGCTAAATTATGCCTGACTAGCCTGCTTGATTTATGTGATTAGTTTGTGAATAAATAAAGTTGAACATAACTAAACAGCAGTTTACTGTTTTTGCTATGTAAAGTATAAAGTAGGAATTTACTTTTCTGCCTGGTCATACATTTTCTCTCTCTGCCTTTTGAGGGAAATGGTTATTGAAGTTTGGTATACATGCATTAGCACCTTGAAATTAGTTAAGTATCACTAGCTTAATTTATCTTCCCTCCAAATTCATTATTGCTGGTTCAGTTTTGCATAAAGTTGTGCCTATACTACAGGTAACTCTGGGAGTTATTCCTGCTTCAAAAGACACACAAGACAGGCAGGAAATTAATTCAGTCACAGGAAAACCCTGGAATAAGGCATGAGTTTGAATATGTGTATTTGTGTATTTCTGGCTGACAGAGTAGGACAAGTTGGTGAAGAAAAACACATAAAGCATTCTGATAAATGCACTACTTCCAAGGTATTTTAAAAAAGGTAAAAAATTAAAAGCAGCAGTGAATTATCTCAGCCATATCTCCATGTGCTATCACTTAGTTTATTTCTCGGTGCAGAACCGAGCTTAGCATTGCAGAACTTGAAGTAGTTCTGTTTCAAATGTTGTCAAGTTGGACTCTCTTGCTTTTCCTCTGCTAGTTCTTATGGAATCTGCTTACAGAGAATTAAATTCGTGGGTGTGGGGGTCATTTTATAAACTCCTCTGTATTTTGTGGCTGGTTTCTTTAGATAACTTAGTATAGTTACTTACTGCTAATCTGTATTTTCCTTCATGCCTAAAATGACCACTGTGCAAGTGTTACTTGAAGACTTCAGCTGACAAACAGCAATTAAACTTCACCTATCCTAAAACTGAAGAGTGTGGGGCAGGTAACAAAGAGTTACAATGGTTTAGTGCCCACAGCCAGCTTCTGGCTGTATTCTGGCATTGGTCTGCTGATAATTTTCAAGTCCTTTTGGTGGACTTTCCAGTTAAGATCTTTGAAAATCCACACTGTTATCCTTCAGCAGAAGCCCTCTTCAGGCACAGGGTTTTGGTGGAGGAAACAGGTTGTGCTGACTAATGTCTGTAACATTTATAAAAGAAATAGCTTTTGTTTCACAGTAGAAATGTGTTACAATGGTAATTAGCTAATTCATGCTACATTTGCTTGTTACAGTGAGACTGGAGTACATACCAGCTCTACTTCTGAGCTGTGCACTTCATTTTTTATCTGCCTTCAGCTTATCTGTGCAATGCTCTTTTTTAGCTGTCCATTTTTTCCAATGTTGTGTCCTGCATCATGAGAAAAAGTCCTCAGATTGCCTCACATTTCAGGTTGTTGTGTGTTCCTCTTAAAGAACTCCTGTTGTTGGTCTTTGCAGTTGTTATTACTACAAATCAATAATTGCATTTTAAGTATTATGTAAAACAAAGGCAGCCAGAAAGCAAGCCAGAGTTACAGTTCTGGTAGGGTGATTTTCATAGTTTGAAATCTAAAAAATGCTGGTCGTGTGTAGGAGGATGGCTGGTTCTTCTTTGAAGTTAAATTTTAGATTTTTATTACAGTAACTGTTTGGGGGTAAAGGGTATGTGGGAGGCATTGCTGTAAGTTGCTGAAACTCCCAAAGTTGAAGATGCAAGTAAGGAATTTTGCAAAGTTGAAGTAAGGAATTTTGAAAGGATAAATATTTTACTGCAAACATATTTTTCAAAAAAAAAAAAAAAAAAAAAAAGGCAACCAACCCCCAAAAGCAAAAAAAAAAAAAAAAAAGGCAACCAACCCCCAAAAGCTGTTAATTAGCTTTAATACTTACTGGTAGTCCTTAGGGATGGACAGTCCATTCTCTTCCAAAGATACCAGTGGTAGGAGTTCCCTTTACATTTGCACACATTTTGCAGATAAAGTGCATTGCTTCTGATTAAATTGTTACCATTTTGAATAAAAAACTATTTTCCCTTCTTCCTTCCCCCCCTTTTTTTTTTAATTAAGGAGGTACTTGCCATGCACATGCTCTCACATTGTCATTTTTTCAGAAGCAGCAGGAGCCATGAACTATTTTTGACTTGCCCATGCAGCAATCAGGAGGAAAGTCATGTAATGAAAATTAGGAACTCTGGGAGCTAGAACTCAGAAATTCAGGAGTCTGACAGTAACCAGGCTAGATGGTTTCTAGTTCTTACCTTATCTGTGACATTATTACTCACCATTGTCCCAAACAGGAGACTCATTGGTCATCGATGATTTTTTCCATATCTTTATTAATGTGTGCATGTATAATATATAAAATCATCTTGCCTCGACCTCCATAAAAAACGTTGGTGTTGGACAATGCTGAAAGCTGTGCCATTTGCATGACACAGTAAACAAGACCACCCTTCCTTGATGAAATGCAGTTGGTGACCTTGAAAACTTCTGTGCATCTGGGGATACATCAGCAGCTCTGTTCCTCTGCTCTCCAAATAGACCTGACTGGTTTCTTTTTTCAGAAAGTTGGAAGACTGGTTATTTTTGGATGACTGGGTGCAGCAATGCTCCACGTGCATCTCTCTGCTATGAGATTGTGTGTTAGTGCTCACTGTACAACAAGCACTGCTTTCCAGGGAAGCAAGAATGTTCTCTCCCAGAACTCGAAGGCAAAGCCTTTGGCTTTCATTTTATAATTCAACTTCTTGCAGTAAGAAAGAGGGGTTGATTTTGTTTCTGCAGTGATGTCTGTGCCTCAGCAGCTCCTGGAGATGGCAGTGGTTTCTTCATTCATGCATTCTCCTCATCATCCCCTATGCTCTCATGCCTTGTTGGCACCGCCCTGGAGGGTTCATTTCTGTCTTCTCGTGCCCTAAAACATTGTTCAGGAGTGGAGATGTCAGTCAAAACCAGCCAGAAACCTCACTGAAAACATCTTGTGTTAGGATACTTTTAAACTGCTCTGAGCTGATCTAGAATTGTACCCAACTGAAGTCCACAAATTCAGTCTTGCTGGTGATGCAAGAGGTGTGGGAGCTGCTTGGGTTTGTTGTTTTTTGGTTTTGTTTTTTTTTCATATGTGCTAATTCACATCCAAAGTTTGAATAATTTGGTTCTACCCAGAGATGCAAAGGTGTCTGGGACACCTGGGCATATCCCATGAGGAGAGATGGGAGCCAGCAGGGTGGACACTGAAAGGAGAAAGCCGTGCGTGCTTTCCCAGATTTCTTTTCTCCCCAGCTTTCACTCCCATCTGTTGATGCTGCAGGGAAGAGGAGAGCCCTTCAGCTGTTCCATTCACTGCTGAAGGGAGGGGTACTCACGTCATCTCGTAGTCATTGTCCTTGCTCGCTCGGCAGCAGCAGCAATAGGAAATGATCCCAATCACCACAATGGCAGCAACGACCCCCCCAATGATGCCAGCATACAGAGCTATGTTCATGGATGCTGCGTGGGAAGGGAGGAGTTAGCAGGGGGAATGGTGTCCAAGGGGATCAGCACAATCACTGCACTTCAACCCCCCCCCACAAGCTCCAGACTGAGTGGAAACCACATTTGTTTGACTACAGCAAGTGGAAATAATTCTGGGCTGGGTAGTACAGGAGCAGTTAGCTACTGAACAACTTCTTTGTCTATAAAGTTTCATTTCAGGCATCACAAACTCAGTGCTGTTCTGACTGAGCTTTTTTGTCATTTTTGAACTAACCCAATGAGCTGATGAGTGCTCTACCAGCATGTAAACCAGTGGAGAGGGTCTCTCTTAAAGGTGTGCAGAAACCACCTGATAAAATTCCCCTCCTTTAGTGCTTTGAGCTAAGATATCCTCTGGTACCTCTCTTCCCCAAGGCAGCCCCATCTCTTACGTGGCACAACGCTGACTGTCATGTTGCAAAACGCCGTTCCCACAACATTTGTTGCAGTGCAGATGTAAAAGCCAGAGGTGTCTGCTGAGATGTTCTTCAGAGTTATTTGTTGCCCTGTTGAGAAACACAAATCAGGCCAAAAAAGAAAAGAATTAAAGCAGGGAAGGAAGTGGCAACAGCAGCCCTCCAGTTCCAGCCCAGGATGGTTGGAGTGATGAGAGGTTATTAAAGCTGATGGATTGCTCTGTCTTGCTTGGGAGCTGCCATGCTCATCCCTAGGTTTTAGTGATTTGTGGGAGGATAAACAGAAGTGTGCTGTTTTGATTACAGGGAACAGGTGGTATTTGAACATTCCTTTTAGAAAGAAAATTGTAGGTGGAGGGTGAGAAGTGTCTGCGCTTAGAGAAAGCCTTTTTTTTTTTTTTTTTTTTGGGCATTGGATTTTGAGAAATGTCAGATGCCCAAATCAGGACTGGCCATTTTGATGAATTAACTTGTTAAACAAGTCCTGCAGCTCTTAGGATTTCAGATATGAATTATTTAGCAGTGGGGGGAAAAGCTTTTTAGTCTGGGAGAAGCCACACAGGCTGTGTAAATAAACAAGGAAGAAGAATTCTAGTGCCAAGTTTGCAGTGATGCTGATGCTTTCTGTCCAGCCTCACACAGCTCAGAACCACAGGCTGAAGCTTAGCTCTGTCTGCTCAGGCCATCAGTTTGTTTGTTATATCTCCAGCTGATATGGGTATGTGTAATCCATGCTTTTTGCTTGTAAGAGAGGTCTGGATCCCTGCTCTGAAAGCAAGACTGAATACTTTTTAATGACTTTCCTGTTCCCCTGGGATCTCACTTTTTTATGTTTAGGATTTGCTGGCACCTAGTGCCAGATATTAGAAGAGCATGCAAACTGCGGAATGACAGACTGTATGCTTGCTTGATTTTTAATTTTAATTTTTTTCTTTCAGTCTCTACATACTCCTTGTATTTACTTGTCTCCCTTTTTTTTTTTTTTTTTTTTTTTTTTTTGCGGTGGGTGGGGTGTGACATTTGTGGCTGTCAAAGTCTTAATCTAGAAGTGGAATTTAAATCCTCCTAATAAATCAAAAGGAACTGAGTGAAATGGGGAAAAATGTGGGTCAGGTACTGTCATACTGGAGCTCTGGAGTGTCTCCTGAGGGGGCTCTGCACGCCTGGCAGCAGTGGGACTTGCTTAGCAGAGAAGGCAATTGCCTGTAGTGACAGTAGGGCACCCAGCCAGCCTGGGGCACCGGGGGACAGTCCCATTGCTTGGCCATGGGTGCTCCCATGAAAGCAGAAATGAGGTGGGAATGGGCCAGCAGAGACTCCTGCCCCGGGGAAGGACAGGGTGACAGGAGAAGCTGCTGCTGTGACAAGTCCCGCTGCGCTCCGGGCTGCGAGTGATTCGCTGGCACCACTTAGTGGCAGCGAGATGAATAAAGTTCCTGCCACTGGTGATACTTTGTCCTTTGCACATTTTATGCAAGAATGGGCTGGTGAGTGTGGAATATCCTGTGGAGTCTCATCATCTTTAGTTTACTTCCCTTAAACCCGGAAGGGTAGGTACAGACACCTAGTCTTCCCAAAGCTAGACAGGCCAGGAAAAACAAAGTTGTTTAATGAAATAAATCTTAGTCCTCTGTCACTGATGCACTTAAGAGTATTACACCCTCATTTCTGTATAAATTGTTCTGTCTAAGTCCTGTTGGGAAATTCAGCTCCTTTTTCCTTCCAGATTCTGACTTGAAATGAAAGCAAATAAAATATTAGGGCCTACGTGTCAGTCCTAAAGAGCCGGAAACTTTTTTCATGCTCAAAGCAGGAATGGTGTAACTTTCTCCTACCCCCTTCCCCTAGGTGAGGGGTCATCTCTGGAAGAAAGCTTCCAGAGCCAGCTTTTGTTTCCTTCCATTTAGAAAGAGATCTGCTCGTTGTCAAGCAAGCTGGGATGTAAAGACAGAAAACTCAATGTTGTTCCTCAGGTTATGCCTTACTCCCAGCAATTGTGAAATAATTGTTTTTGGCTGCTTCCAGAGCTTTCTCACCAGGGGAGAGCTGAAGTTAAGGTCTTTCTGGCCATTCTTACTTCATGTAAGAGTCCTTTCCCCCTGCTAAGTTATTCATGAGCATGTCTTGTATCAAAAGGACAACTTTCAAAATCCCATTCAGAGAACATCTTAGAATAAGCCTTAAGAGTGTTTTTGGATATGCATTTAAAAATCCTTCCAGCCCTCATCTGCAGAGACCTCAAGGCCTTGATGTCTTTGGATTTCCCATACCTTCTGTTTGTGGCAGCACACGGGGCTCGTTGTGCACGTTGAAGCTTTTCCAGGTGTATTTGGGTGTTGGGGAGCCCTCTTGAGAAACACAGGTCAGGTTGATTGTCTGTCCATATTGTGCAGTCCCCAGGATGTTGCATTCGGGCTTGGATGGTGCAACTGAAGGAAGAAAAAAGGAATTTTATTTAGAAGCAGTTTCTTGTTTCAGTGGTTTTTATTCTTGTAAGCAGAGGCTCGTCTTGCACCTGCCACCTGCTTCTTAAAGGAACTTCAAGTGAAGTTGGATCTAATTTGTTTCTAATTTTTTTTCTCCCTTTTTGGCACTGGAAAGCCAAGAAGGAGTTGCAGAGGCTTTTTGGGGTATGTCTAATAGTGTTAGGTAACCCTTCCTTTGATAACTGGAGTATGACAGGCCACAGGGGATGAGGAAAGCCCCCTAATGGTGCCTGGATTCTTAGGACAGTGAGCTGGACAGCTCTCCAGGCTGTCTCCATAGCTGGGTGTCTGAGGGAGTTGCGTGCTCTACACATGCCAGCGTCCTTCCGTAGAAGACCAAAGGTGGAATTGGGGACGACAACTTTTTTCTTGCTGTTAGAAAATCTGTCAGTGTGGCCATCAGAGGCAGGGCAGGTGTGTCTGACAGGGGTGTGGCACCGCCTGTGCCACCTCACCGAGCACAAAGAGGTCCAGCAGGGCGGTCTGCGCGGGGAAGTCGTTGCGGAGGCGGACGCTGCAGGCGTAGGTGCCGTTGTCCTCCATGGTGACGTCGGTGAGGGTGACGCTGATGTCCCCGCTGTCAGGGTCGCCGCTGGGGCGGAGGCGATGGTCGTAGCCCTCCCCGTACCGCACGAAGCCGTCGAAGTAGCGCGTCACAATTTCCACCTGGCACAGCGAGAGCACAGCGTCAGCTCCGCCTCTGCTGGGTGAGGCTGCCACCTAACGGGTGACTCAGCCCACCCTTAGGGAGCAGCTTGGGAAAGAGGACCTTCAACTGCACCAGTTGGAGAAAAAGCCAAGAAAAACAAGGAAATTCAAAAGGATCTCTGTTTCCATCTGGAATCCCCTTCTTAAACTTATCTGAAATCAGAGACAACTGATTTCTTTTACTGGGGCTTATTCACCTTACCTCACCATGAGGAGAGAATGGCACGAGACTTGTCTGAGACCCGTGTCTGTCAAATTGCCCTATGGTTACACAAACCCTCCCAGCAAGGAGATCTCCAGAGAAGAAACCCTTGGCAGTTCCTGCAAGGAGATCTCCAAAGGCTGCTTCCCCTCCCATGAATTCCCAAGAAGTCAAGGAGAACTTTAAAAGTTTCTTCACCTTCAAATACTTCAAATGGAGTAGGAGACCTCAAGAATCTCTCCATGTACTGTTATTATCAACTTAAAACTTTTTATACAGTATCAAAGGTATGTGTATTAGACATATGCATTTGTATATATGCATATATTTTTAGAAATTATCTGAGTGTTTCACATGTTTTCATAGATGTAAACCCCACAGTACATATAGTGATGTATCCTCAGTAAACAAGACCAAGAGAGAGAAGGAAGAGGGGTGGGGGCTTGCCTAGTGTCGTGCAACAGACTTGGGATAAATTGCATCTAGACTCAGCATTTCTGTTTGCACAGTTCTGGGATTAAAAAAAGTCGGGAAGAAATCTTTTTCTTCCAACATCCATTCCCACCCACAGCTTCCACCTCCTACCCCTTCTTGGATGCCCTCTCATCTGTTTCTTTGTGCAGCTCAGTTTACCCTTTTATTGATTTTCCTCCAGACAAACAGGTCGGATCTGTCAACGACAGCATTCGTTTTAAAATTACAGCGCAGGGTAGCGTTGCTTCCTCTTGCCACTGGGATTTCCCTCGCAGGTGCTTCCACGGTGAGGGTGTGGGCAGACACCAGAACTAGGAAGAGAATAAATGCTGCACTCAGCAAAAATAACAACATCTGGATTCCATGGTAGTCTCCTTGGCTTCCTTACATGCCACAATAACCCCTCGTTCCCTGTCATTCCCCACTGAGCAAAAGGTGATGTGTGCTGGGGCTGATTGGCTCTGGGAAGCTGCTTCAGGATGCCTTAGAGCTAAACTCTGCTCTCTGTTCCTTGCTTCCCTATTCTTCACCTACTCATATATTGCCATGGAGTCTAGAAAGATGCTTTTTTTTTTTTTCTGAGCCCTCCTTCAGCGTGACTGACACCCTTTGGCAGTTCAGAATGTACAGAGGGAGACAGATAAACAGATACTACAAGTGCATCAGCAGTCTTAGGGATTCAGGCTAAACTAACAAACTGATATTGTCAAATTTCAAGGATCAGGAAAACTGTCAAATAACTTGCCTCGATCCAAATCCATAGAAAAGTGACATTTTGTGCGAGGGAATCAAAACCTGTTCATGTTTTTCATCCCTGAAAACAGAAAAACCTAGAGAAGCGAAGAGTGATTGAAAGAAACAAGGGAAGAATAGCTCTTAGGTTTTTTTAAAAGTGAGTAAGGCAGTAGTTGCCTTTCTCCAAGAACTCCAGCTTCTGCCTCTGGAGCACAGGAATAGCTGAGATTTGAATAAAACAGAAATCCCTCTGTGCCCTGGGGAAGCACGCAGGGCACAGGGCAGGTGTTTCTTTTACACTGAATTCCCTCTGACTTCCTCTTAATTCATCATGTCTGAGCATTGCCTGGTGGGCAGGTCTTTGTTATTCCCAGAATTGAGCTGGACATTTATGTCTGCCCTGCCATAGGTGGTGCCTTCATGCCTACAGGAATCCATGGTTAAAAACACCTGCTTCTTCCTAACAGTTTGTGTGGGTTCTGTGTTTGGGTTTGTTCATTTGAGGCTTTGGTTTTCTTTCCTTTTTTTTTTTAATGGCAGCATCATTTGGTAAAGCTGTAAATGGCAAGGAAGGAAGTGCTGCTCAGAGGTGTTCCCATGGCAGAGAGGAAGGTGGTGCAGTAAGGAGGAATGAGGAGGGCTTCCCCCATGAGGGGCATGCTGCAAGTGCTGGTGAAGGTTTGCTTCTGAAAGCTGACTCACTGTTGCCTGGAGAGGATTCGTCTGAAAAGTTGCCACCTAGCAAACTTTGGGTCCTCATTCTGCCATATCTTTGTCCAGGTTAGATCTATAAGGAAGTGCAATGTATAAGGGAGAGAGCAAAGGATTTCTGGATTCCACCTTGACTTGCAAACTGCTTGTGGATACCCACTTTTCTCGAGAGGAAAAGCACACAGCCCCGTGCACCAGCTCAGCAAGGGAACGCCCCTGGTGAGCTGAGCACTGCCAGATCCTTGACTAGCAGTGAACCAGTGTCCCTTAGGAAACAGCAGCATCAGGACACAAAAGGCTGTGTTGTTGCACTGAGAACCTGGGGTGACAATTCAGGTAATCACCCAGGATGCCATGGACAGTTGGCACAGGGATCTGCTTTTAGCCTGAATTCCCATCTTTCTGCATGCCCTGCCCCATGACCGAGTTGTTCTGTGGGCTCCCACAGTTCATGAGTGAGGTGTGTTGTCACCTCTTCCTCTGTGACATGGCAGGAGTGGCTTCTGTTCTCCTGGGGATTATTTCATTTACAACTGCTGACTGTTATGAGAAGGAAGCCAGGGCAAAGTATTTCTAACATGCTTTTATTGCAGCCACTCCCAGATCTTTCCCTGCTCTGGAGCACCCAGGGTAAGGCCCATGTTTGCAGAGCCCCAGGGCTCTTTCTGACTGCAGTTTTCATGTGCCTCCCTCTGTGAGACACCTGTGAAAGCTTTCTCCTTGCTTGTTGTGACTGCATAGAGATGCTTTCTGTGTTTAGGTGCAAAAAAAGCACCATTGTCTTATTAGGAAATGCAACAAAACCCATTTCCTGATCTTTTTGTCACATAAACTGCTTCTTCAGAAAGCCAGCCCTGAAGCAGAGAAGAAACCACCCAACCCTAAGACTTCTTTTCCTTCTTCCAGTTGGATGAGTCAAATCCTACAATAAATGAGATCTTCTTTTCTTCCAGACACGTTTGGTGCAGAGTTGGGGAGCAGCTGAACCCAACACTAGTGAGGCACAGCCTGTAACACACTTATTCATCTGTTGCTGTCACCCTCATGTCCCACTGCGTCTGGTGCTCTTCATTTGTCACCCACATCTCTTTCTGCATCCCAGAAGGAGCTTCCCTCTCTTGGGAAAGCAACATTTTCATCCTGGGATGTCATTGACTCAGGCTGATTTCCCCCTTCCTACTTCTCACCACATTTCACTTCACAGGCAACATGTTTAAAAGAAGTGGTTTATTCTTCAGAGGTTGGGAGGTTTTTGGTGGGGTTTTTTTGTTTGTTTGGTTTTTTTTTGAGGGAAAACGGAATCTATTCAAAATACGGCTGAAGGGAGGGGAAGCAAATTCTGAAAAAACTCCAAAAGAGAGAGGACAAATAGCCTCTTACTAAAGAGACAATGTCACCTAGATTTAAGCCCTAGAATTACATTTTTATGTGTTATCACTTTGTATGTTTATAATATGTTCAGAAATTGAGAAAGGTTTTATCTCCCTCTGCTTAACTTAGAGATTTGTACTTGTACAAAGGAAGAAGAATATCAAAGTGACATTTCTACTTTCATATTCCTTACTGAGTAATTGTTAACAGACTGAAGGGTAATTAATACAATTACAGGAATATTTTGTTTGCTGAAATAAATTGAGATTCTGATCAAGCAACAAATAAAGAGCTTTGTTTTACATACTTATTTCTCTCTGAAAAGTTCCCCATGCTTAATTTGTGTAGCATGAAAGGTGAGTATAATGAAAAAGGAGAGTGAATACCAATGGCACTGCACAAGTTACATTATGAGAATCAAACCATGACCCAAGTCACATTTGTTGCATCCACTGTTTCTGATTAAACTTTGTGAATTTCCTTTTTGTGGTCTTATTGTTGAAGTGAGGTTTTCAGGATTTTTAGTTTAAAACCCCCAGGCAATTCCCATGTGCATAGTTTGGTCTGAGGGCTGATATAAGATGTAGGAACATTGATATAAGAAGATGAGACAGGATAAAAAGCAGTGGAACTGAGACTTCCAGAGAAGGAAGTTTCTTCTTCAGAGATAGATATTGTATTAACAGAAACCAAGAAAACTTTACGAAAAATACATTCCAGCTTCATGAAGAATAGCATTTTTTCCCACTCCTAACAGTTTTGGGAGATGCCTGTGTGTCTGGACATTCAGCACAGAGATTGGTACACACGCTTGTCTGGCCATAAACACAAAGGAGCCTTCACTGAACAGAGACACACAAAGTGCACTGGAGTCCTTGTACTTTGTAGTGCTGTTTCCTTCCACCCAACCCTTGAGGACATAACCAAATTAGTACTCACTTGCACTGAAAATGAACAGCCCGAGTCCTTTCATTGCCATCCCCCTCGTCTCTCCTTTGTTTCACTCAAGGTGCTCTTCCTTGTAATCTCCAGGAGGCTGGGTAGGTAATTGGCTTTCCCTGAAGGGCTGCTTTGCAGTGGCATCACAAGTTCACTTCCTCTTTTAAAGTGCTTCTGCCCCAGCCTGTCCCACCCCTCCCAGCCAGAATGGCAAACCTCCTCACCAGTAGGCTTTGACATCACCTGCTGCTCTCTGTAAACCTGTGAGCTCCTTCCCCACTTGTGAACTTTGTCCCATAATTAAATGGCCTTTCCCTGTTCCTCCCAGCACGCAGGTGCGTGAAGCAAGGGAAGGGTGCAGTGGGACTGAGAGTAGAGTGTGCAGTGCAGCTGAAGTAAATCATGTGATGACAGGCAACTAGGGGAGGATAAGCCTCATTTTTCTCAAATATTTATTAAGGAACACAGTTTAAAAGGTATTCAAGTGCTTCACAATGCAGGCAGCAGCCCACATGCAGGCTTTAAGGACCTGAGTGGCCTAACTCCATTTACATACTCACACAAATACGTAGTTTATGGGAGTTGGATGACTAATGGGTTATTTAAATATAAGTGAGATGCATCTCAGCCAGGTCCTTACTCTCTTATGCCCACTGTTCACTGCCCAGTGTGTGGCTTGCACAACAGCCACAGGTACCAAAAGAACTTCTCCCTCTGCTGCAAGAGGCTGTTTGGATCACCCAGCCCATGGCTTGCAGCAATCTGGTGATGGTCTGTCGAGGCATGGGCACTGCACAGCCAGCACGGCTCACATGCTCTGGATGGGCACTTGGAAGTCACAAATAACTGCTGCTAAAATTGACTGAAGAGTGAAAGGGGGACTGATGGCAGCTGAGGCAAGCATCTGACATTATGTTTAACTGAGGGCAGTGTATCTTCTAAACACTGCACTGCCAGTAGGCAGCAGGGGATGTTTCCATGTGGGGTAGTCATCTATGCTCTATTTTGAGCCATTTGAGGGACAAAGTCACTTTTAGGGTGTGAGTGATCATTTCAGGCATCTTAGATGGGGACATGTTGTTAGACATCATTCTAAGACAAAATTAGTCATACAATGCAGTATATTATTGATGAACTTGGTTGTGGATTTTGAAGGAGGTGCCCACAAAAGTAGTTATCTACACTGGACAGCTGTGTTTGGTGCTGAAAAGCAGATCTGTATCGTGCTCTTGTGCTGACCTCAGATGTGATGGCTAACAGCTGGCCTGAAGGCCTCACAGACACAGGTAACCCCAACCTTGACTTGATCAGCCTGTACCCATGAGGAAAGGAAGTAAACATCTTTAAGGAAGAAAGCACAGAGAAGCAGAAGGACTTCACTGCAAGGAGCAGGTGCTGGCCAGCCTTTAGCAAGCACAAAGGCATTGGCCAGTGAACTGGGTGGCAACAAGTTACCTGCCAGCTGGGATGGAGCGTGCACTTTCTGAAAAAGGCATTAAACTTGTCTTCCTTTCCAAGAATCTGTGGTTTCACAACATGGGTTCTCACCTTTTGTGCAGCCGGGCAGACAGGGAAATACAGTAGAGTGAGTAGTGACAGAGGCTGCCTCATCTCGTGTTGGTGTGGAAGTGATTCACTGGTGGGGAGATTTTTACCCTGCCTCTATCAGCCACTCTGATGCATCACAAGTAAATAAGTTGGCACTGAGATGGATTATATTCTGTTGTTTTGGAGACTTGGCTATGACTGGTTTCCTAGGTATTGTGGAGAGTGTATGCTTCAGCACCTGATACTTACATAAATCTGATATTAAGATGCTTGTTTTAGATGCTCTATATTTATAGCTTTTGTTAGTTATTGAAGCCTAGATTGGAAAAGGTATTTAGGCACTTTCATCCTGTCACTTTTCCCTGACAGGTTTCATTGGGGGTCTCAGGTGCAGACTGCTTTAATGTGGGCAATTTTAAGAGATTTTATGTTTCTGGGTTGATTTTCTTTGCCTATCTAGCATGAGCTGCCAAAGCTCACAAGCATTGGCATCACACCTAAAAGGGCTGCCTTAGGTACCAGCAACACTGCCAAAACTTGGCATATCAGCTTCTTTGTCCCTCACCTGCAGGCAATGCAAACCCTTAAAGTATTATTTTTGCTGATGGCTGCAGCTCTGGGCAATCTTTTTGCTGACATATAGGATTTTTAGGGGATATTATTATATTATTTAAATAAACCCCCCATTGACATGAAAAGCTTTAGAACAAAACCAGGGTGACTTCATTGTGCTGCCAAAAATACAAGCTCTGATAAGGCCTCCCTGTGAAAGCCAATGAGGAATATGCATAGGTAGCAGCGTGCTAACACTGTAAATCTTTGGAACTCCTGCCAGTAAAGGGAAGGAGGAACATCAAGATCCCACCTTTCCCTCCTAAGAGTACATCACCTGTTCATGTTCAGTTCAGGTTCATCTATGAATGAATACTTTAACCACCAATGACAGATGCCCAGTCACTTACAGCTCTTTTTGCTATGTTTGCACGTGCAAACTGTCATTAGCAGAGATTTCTGTCATCCCCTTGATCCCAAAACCTGACAACCTGTGGCCAGCAGTGAGGAAGAGCTGCTAGGTTGCCTGCTCTGACTGTTCTCTACAGGTCTTCAACCTACAGGGTCCTCTCACCCTCTCTACATCTGAAGGGTTGCAGTGGGCATGGCAGGGCCTTCACCATCCTTGGCTGCACTTGTGTCCTAAAGATTCACAAATAGGATTTTCAGAAGCAGCTCAGTGACTTTAAATCTGTTTTTATTGGATGCCAATGGTATATGTGCTCCCACAACATTTAGGTCCTTTGAAAGCTCTGCTCTCCAATATAAGGCAGTCTATAAACAAACATCTTTAGATCACGTCTTGCCACAATTAGCAGTAATTAACAAGAACACACGGTCACTATATTGCAGAAGCAGCTAGAAATTGCAT
Organism: Cettia cetti; assembly: GCA_013401135.1. NCBI lineage: Eukaryota > Metazoa > Chordata > Aves > Passeriformes > Sylviidae > Cettia > Cettia cetti. The sequence goes on from VZUI01086827.1 coordinate 39,335, forward strand.
TGCCCAGAGAGGCACCTGCAGGATCAACACAATTCATCCTCTTTTTTGTGCATGAAACTGTTAGGATGTCCCCAAGCCCATAATCAGCCATCCCTTCCTCCCCTTGCTGTGACACCCAAGATTCAATTATGCCACCTTCTCTTTTCCCTGCTCTCTCACCCCTGTACCTGCATTACCACAAGTCTGGGCTGTGAGCACACCAAGACTTGAGAGGCTGTGTCACAGCTCTTCCTTGCCATGATGTGGCATCCCTACAGACACAGCTCCCATCCCCATCTAGGAAAGCAGAACTCAAGCAAGAAGGAAGGGGGTGTGCAGGCCCTGCCCAGCATGATAGAGATCAAAAGCATGATACTACATTTCTGTAGTATGAGGTTTTTCACATCCTTTCTCCTTTGCTTTTTGTCTGCAAAGGGAATCAGCAGTGGGGTGTTTTTGCATGACTCACAACTGGAGCCCCCAGTAGAGGTAAACAGCACTCAGACTTTCATCTGCTTCTGTCCTGGGCCAGCCTGGCCATGAGCTTTCCTGGGGGGTCAAGAGATGGGAACTAGAGGCTTCCTTTTTGAAAAGACTTCAGAAAAGACACACTGTGGCTCAGTCCCAACTCTTTCAAGAACAAATATCAGCTGATCTTACAACCATAGAACCACAGAATCATTTGGGTCTGAAAGGACCTTTAAAGATCATCCAGTTGAACCTCCCTGCCACAAGCAGGAACATTTTTCACCAGACCAGGTTTCTCAAAACACCACCCAACCTGGCCTTGAACACTTGAGTGATGGGGCATCCATAACTTCTCTGGGCAATCTGTTCCAGTGCCTCACCATCCTCATAAGAATTTCTTCCTATTATTTAATCTAAATCTACCTTCTTAGTTTAAATTAATTGCCCTTTGTTCCATCACAGACCCTGGTAAAATGCCTCTCTCTTTCTTACTTATAAAATCCCCTTTAAGTACAGAAAGGCTGCAATAAGGTCTCCCTATAACCTTCTCCAGGATGAACAGACCTGACTCTTGCTCCATAGAATTGTTCCAACCCTCTGATCAACTTTTGTCCCTCCTGTGAACCCTCTCCAAGAGGTCTGTGTTTTGAGCTGAATGTTGTACTCCAGGTGGGGTTTCACAGAAGCAGAGTAGAGTGGGACAGTCCCCTCCCCTGACCTGCTGGTCACACTTCTGATGCAGCCCAGCAGATGGTTGGCTTTATGGGCTGCAGGTGCAGCTGGGTCACATCCAGTTGTTCATCCTCCAGTACTCCCAAGTCCCTCTCCTCCAGGCTGCTCTGGGTCCATTCATCCCCAGCCTGTACTGATATTGAGGGCTGCCCCAACCCAGATGTAGGATCTTGCACTTGGCCCTGTTGAATTTCGTGAGGTTCACAAGGGCCCACTCCTCCTCTGTATGGCATCCCTGCCCCTGCTGAATCCAGGGCACCACTCAGCTTGGTGTCCTCTGCAGAATTCCTGGGTGTGACTCAGTCTCACTGTCCGTGTCATTATTAAAGATACTGAGCAGTCCCAGGACAGGATCCTGAGGAACACCACTTGTTGGCCATCCCCATTTGGACGCTGAGCCATTGACTGTAATTGGATCCCATCCAGCCACTTCTTTATCCATCAAACAGTCCATCAATCAAATCCACCTCTCTCCAAATTAGAGGTAAGACTGTTGTGTAGGACCATGGCAAAGTCAATGCAGAAGTCCAGGTAGCTGACAGGTAGCTTACTTTCCGTTAGGTTGGAGTGGTTCATCCTGCACTGTGTTTCCCGAGGATATCAGAGGTCATACCTGCATTTCAGTTTGTGCCTGGTGGGATCCCCCTTGCCAGGAGGCTCTCTGCAGGCAGAGGTCCAGCATCACTGGCTCTGGACTCCTTCCTGCAACTGAGAAACGAGGATCCTGCCCACAGCAGGGAAGGAGTTAAGTGCTTGACCAGCTGCTGTCTGTGAGGCACTGAATTCCTTCCCCGTGCAATCCAGCAGCCAGTGTCAGGACAGCTATATTTAGAAAGCTGATAAAGGTTTGGTGCCAACAGTTGTCCTGCCCCTCGATGAAGAAGCTGTAGAGAGAGTGAGAGGGGGGTGGCTGATTGCTTCCCCCCAGTACCATTCCTTGCTGTCTTCAGTGGACTCCTTTGCCCGTGCCTCCAGCAGGGACCCCCAGTGGAGCCATCAGGCAGAGGGGGTAAGTTCCCTTTCCTTGCTCACCCTTCTCCCTGCTCACCGCGCCGTGGGTGACCACGCGGCCGCGATCCCCGGCCTGAGCCCGGCTGCCGGGCCTCGGGAGCCGCCGCTGGCTCTCGTGGCACTGAGGCAGGACTCCGTCTGCCTGGGCCAGGGCGAGCCTTGCCTGCTGTGCTTCCACGTTCCTCACGGAGCTCTGCTGCCCTGGCCCTCCTGCACCCAGGGTGAGAACAGCAGCCTCCACACAAAGGATTACAAGGACAAAGTCCCAAGGCTTCAAGCTCCTGTGGCCCTGAGCTTTAGGAGCATTTCACTTTAGGGACACGAGGTCTCATGTTTCTTGCCCCTGACCCTCCTTCCAGCCCGGCTCCCAGCCACCACACGCGGTCAGGGGAGTATAGAGTTTCTGCCCTGCCACCCCTTCCTTCCTGGCCTTCCAGCAGCCTTACTCACAGGGAAAAGAGCCCTGGCGCTGGCTGGCAGCAGGCGGGGAGCTGCCTGAGGCCCGGGAATGGCAGGTGCCCTGCTGGAACAGCCAGTGCAGCCCCTGTGGAAAGGGCTCCTCGAGGAGCAAAGTGTGGGAGGCCCTTCTGCTCACCCCGCTGCCGCTGATGCCCCGGAGGCAGGGAATGGCCTCCTGCGCAGCCCTGTGTAATGGCTCTCCCTCCCGCCCTGCTCCTTTAGCGGATCCCCAGCAGCCATGGCCAGCGGCAGAGATTCGGACAGCGAGCTGCCGGTGCCCGAGGAGGAGGAGGAGGGCCCTGACGTGAAGGCCGTGCAGGCCCATTACCTGCGCAGCCCCTCGCCCAGCCGGTGAGTCCACAGGCACTGCCGCGGCACCTGCGAGGTGCTGCCCTTCCCTGCTTTCCCTTCCTTCCTCTGCTCCGCGCTGGCACTTGGGCCGGCCTGAGCCCAGGGACTCCCGCTCTCCCTGAGGTGGGCTCAGTGTGCCAGCTCAGACAGAGCCTGCAGGGACAGGACTGCACTGATCCATCCACTCTGCTGGGAGAGCTCCCAGCAGGGATAAACTGCAGGAAGGATTGCCATGGGCTGGAGGTGTCCCTCTTCCCCCTCTCACCCCCTCATATCCCTATGCAGAAGCTTCTGATCCAATTTCAACTCTTTGCAAATTCAGCTTCATCTTTATGTCCATTATAAGGACTTGTGGATGAATTGAATGTTGATATTAGGCTTTTCCAGCCCCAGAAAGACCAAGGGTCTTGGGATTTGGGTTTGATTCAGCACCAACTTTAGCTACAGGCTTCAGGCACTGAACAGGAGGCTGTCACAGCACAAGCAGAAATTGAGTTACCTCAAGCAAAACAAGCATGATTAGATGTGTTTTCTCCTAACACAAGGAAAAATACACCCCTTTGTTCTCTTTTTCTAAAGCAGAATGCTCTGCAGGGCTTTCTGTACCCTTTGAGATGATTTAGCTGAAAGCAAGGAGTAGGGATAGAGTTTGAAAAAAACCTTCCCCAGTGTCCCTAAACAAGTAGAAGGTTATGAAATGTTTCCTGCTAGCTGTGGGACACTGCAGAAAAATTAAGATTGAGTACTTATTTCATTTAACTACATGTATTTCAAAATTGTTTAGGAAAATCATTGAACTCACATAAAGTAAAATTATGTATTGAAAAATTATGTATTGAGCTCTCTCCTACTGCTCATAAGTCACTCAGAATGAACAGAAATATCTCTCCAGTTTATTCCCTTCCCTGCTCCCTTTTTTTCTCCCTTTTTTCTTGCTGTCAGTGGCCAAACACCATGATGGGAATGGCAAGATCCTTCCCAGCCAGAAGGGGGTCCTTGCAAGACCCAGGGTGGGGCAGTTCTGAGTTTCACAGATGCTCAGGGCAGCTGCAGGTAAAATGTGTTGAGGCTGTGGTGGCAGATTATTACCTTTTTATTGAGCTTCGAGGCAACCTTTACAGCAAAAGGAATGGAAGGCAGAGCATAGCTGCAAATTTGTGTCAGCTCCTGTAAATGAGACTGAGACTCCCCTTGCCCATCTCGTAAACTCCTTTGAAGAACTAGAAAAGGATTACTTTCAGTCACGGCTGACAAGTGCTGGAACTCAACTAAATGACCTGGATGAGCCTGTTAAGTGGTTTCCAATGGCTGTGTTTTGATTCTGGAGCCTGAAAGCAGTTCAGCTCTCCAGACACTGCTGCACCCTGACTGCATATTAATCACCCTCCCTCTCCTGCTTTAATTAAACAAAAACAAACAGTGTATTGCAAGTCTGCAAGCCTTGCAGTGCCAGAGAGCTTCTGTGATGGCAGCAAACTTCTCCTAGTGATTTGTACCATCTATTTGGAAGGAAGTGTAGAGGGTATAGATCAGGGAGAAAGCTCCATAAAATATTTTGTTAAGATGGTCTAGCTGGGAGACTGAATTTTCTTGGACTGTATGGGTGGACCCAGAGGGAAATATACTTGTTTTTAAGGTTGTGGCCTTTTTTGCTTAACAAAAACCTATTACACTATGTCAAATAACTCACTTCTAAGGTGTTTGTGGGTGTCTGACCTGCAGTTACACAACAGTGAGTGAGTGGAGAGACTAACTACAGGTTCATGCTCTGAAGTGCCCGAGGTACAGTGTACTGAGGGAGAGATTCGTGGGCTTCAATCTCAATGCTTGCATGGCAGCTTGTGGTAGCTCAAAGGATGCTTGCAGACAATTAACTGGCAGAAAGAGATCCCAGGATTTTTCTAGTGCAATCTGTTTTGAATTACTCAATAAATTCTAGTTAGGACTATGTTTATGTCTGCCTGTCTAAGTGAGTTACTTGTGAGACTATTTCTTGTGATCTGTCCCCCTCCCAGTCTCAAACCAGACACTGATCTTCTCTATAGTTCTCCATAAACTCCTCCACCAGACAATTTGGTTGCACTCCTAAGCCACTGTATCTTCTTCCCATGGGAGCTGTACATCCTGCAAACGCTGGATGCCAGGCATCTTTGAAGCCTGTAGTGCCATGCTGGAGATCAGGGTGGGAATGAGATGTGGGAGAAGAAGAACTGGGACTTCCCTGCTACAATCAAAGAATCCTTCCTGCTCCTGTTTCCTGCTGTTCCCCTCTGGAATGGGTGGGGAGGGCTGAAGTCCTGGGGATGGGATCCCAGTGGAGGGCATTTGCCTAACAGGCAGTGTGGTTTGTTGGCAGGTATTCAGTGATATCAGACACTGATACAGAGAGCATCTTCATGGAGCCAATCCATCTGTCATCTGCTGTGGCTGCCAAACAAATCATCAGTGAAGGTAAGAGAACTATGTAAGCTACAGAGACCTGAAGTTGCATTTGTTTTCCTTTCTCATCTGCAGATCCTAAATGATAAAAAAGCCCTTATGAGAAAACTCCATCTGAAGTAGAGAAAGAAATAACAACTTACAGAAAGTTTTGGTGACTTCCTTCGAAGTTGTGCAATGAATCTGTGGCAGAATTGTGTACTGCAGGGGTAAAAGTTTGAGTGCTGGTTGCTTGCTGCAACAAACTAAATTAGAGTAGAATGGAATAGAACAGATCAAAATGGAGTATTTCAGTTTAAAGGACATACATGATCATTTAAGTCTGACTATCAGGGCTGACCAAAAATTAAATCATATTATTAAGGCACTGCCCAATCCTGTCAAGGATGGGGCATTAACCACCTCCCTAGGAAGGCTGTTCCAATGTTTGACCACCCTCTCAGAGAAAAAGTGCTTCTCAATGTCCAGTCTGAATCTCCCCAGCTCAGCTTTGAACCATTCCCACACATCTGATCACTGGATACCAGGGAGAAGAGCTCAGCAGCTCCCTTTCCACTTCCCCTCTTCAGGGAGGTGCAGGCAGCAGCTGCATCCTGCTGGGCCTGGAATAAAGGTGCCCTTAACTCCCAGCCTTTGGCCAGTGTGGGACTGAAAGGACAGTGCAGTGTGCCCTTCTCATTGCTAATCACCCTGAGGCAGTTCCTAGGTAAGCATGGACCTGCCCACACTGCAGGCAGAACAGGGTGATTTCCCAGGGGAAAAAAAGGCACAAGTAATGACAGCTCATACACCCATATTGTTTTTATGTGCTTTTACTTACACTGTCAGTTTGTTCCAGAGCTGAAGACAAAGGATGTCAGGGTAGAGTCGGTGTGTCCCAGGATGTTGGAGTCTGCACAGCAGCTGATGGTGGAAGACCTGTACAACCGAGTTAAGGAAAAGATTGATGACACCAGCTTGTTTAACACGCCGTGTGTGATGGACCTGCAGAGGGCACTTGTGAAGGACAGGCTGGAGACCCCCAGAGACGCCGTGGATGAAGTCTGGCCTAATGTCTTCATAGCAGAAAAGTGAGTGGCAGCTTTTGTCATCAAGTTGCATGAGATTCCCAGTAAAGGGTCAAATGGAACCATTGAAGGCATAACATGTATTACATGCATCTAATACCTTTCATCCCTAGAGAGCCCTAAAGTGTTTTTCAGACTGTGCTCACGGAAATCTCTATGCACTGGAAAGTAAATACTTCTGGAGTAGAATCAGCAGCTTTCCTACGCTGTTTAGATGCTTCAACAGTTTAAGAGAGGAAAAAAAAATAAGCCCGAATTCCACTGTTCTGATTGGAATTTGGCCCTAAAATTGGAACTAAAGTCTTTGTTATGTAAAAGGGAGTTTAAAAGGTAATGCCAAAGCAAATGTTGAGTAAACATGATTAGGTCTCCTGTACCATGGTTCACCTGTCTGAGATAACTGTGGAAGAGAACAGAGATAATTAGAAGGGGACATAGAGTAAAGCATCAATTATGGAGTGATAAAAATTGATAAATAAGTACATGGCCTGAACCTAGGATGGCAGTATGAGTTTCAAATCAAGCTGGAGTGGAAACAGAGCATATTGCTCTACAGGTGAGTGCAGGCCTCTTGTTTTTTTTCCCCAGTGAGTATTGGAAAGAAATACCTGTAGAACTCTCAAATGACATTAAGGTGTGAATGGTGCCTCATGCTGAATGAGTAACATGGACTAGGAGTTATGCAAACTTTGTAGCATGCAGCTTTTTTCCCACCTAAACCAGGAGCACTGATAGCTAACGTGTTTTTTCCCTTCTGCAGAAGCATTGCAGTGAACAAAAGCCGTTTGAAGAGGCTGGGGATCACCCATGTCCTGAATGCAGCTCATGGCACAGGTGTCTACACCGGACCAAGTTTCTACAACGGTCTCAATATCCAGTACATGGGCATTGAAGTGGATGATTTTCCAGATATGGATATCTCCAAACACTTCCGCCCAGCTGCAGAGTTCCTTGACGAAGCCCTGCTGACTTACAGAGGTAAGGGAAGATTGAAGTGCTTCCAGGTTGCTTGGGAATCAACCAGGGAGAAACCTTACCCTGATAAACAGCTGATGTGCCACATTTGTAATGGGGTAGAAGGCAGAGCCTTTTCCCCCTGCTTGCAGCTACAGTAACACCCCCTGCCCATTTCTGCCCAGTCTCATTCAACAATGACTGCTCTAATACATATTTTTTAAATGTTGATACTCTATAATACTCTAGAGACAGAGAGAGATACATTCCTGTATCCTGCATGTTGCAGTTTTGCCATGATGCAAAAAACCAGGCTGATTTACTAGAACATTCCAAGTGGCTGAGTTGAACCTCTGGGTGTCTACACCCAGGCTGCAGACAGATTTGCTGGACTTCAGTTCCATGGCAACTGTAATTCTGTGGACCTCCAGTGCACAGTGGTCATTTTGTTGCAAATTCAGTGGACAGTTAGAAATATCTTTTTGCAGTTCAGTATTGAAAGAAGCACCAGGATCTGTGATATCACTGATATTCTTCATACAAATTGTCAATTAATCTAATTTCTGTAGAGAGACAACAGATTACCTCCTAGAAGTAGCGACAGTAAGAAAAGTGTAAAGTTTTGTTCATATACAAGGAATGTTGAGCCAGTTTTAATAGCTCAACAACACGAAGAGGATGCACCAAGGCAGAGGAGCCTTGGAAGAAATGAAAGGAAGAAGATCTCCCCCTCTTGGTGAGCTGTTAGATTGGCTTTGCTGGCTGGGAAAACACTTGGAAGGCAACCAAGACTTTTAAAGCTAAGAAAGATATTGAAGTGATTTCAGGATTGCAGGAAGAGGTTCATTAGGTAGCATAGCGGCAGTCAGAAAGGTGGTGCTTAATTGGCTTCATTAAGTTTCAGTGCAAACAGATTGATTAAGCTGGAGTTTATCACACATTTAGAAACAGTAATTTCAGCTGTTTGCAAGCTAGCAAAGCCTCATTTACAGTCTCTTCATATTTACAAGCTTTTCTTTAGCTGTAATTTGCCATACAAGTAACTTAAACCCCAAACAATTTATCTGTGCCAAAGCTTGGTTTTCTGCAAGATGCTATAAAATAAAGCAGATCCTCAGTTTTGATTCTTGCTCGTGCAGTTACAGCTGCAGGACAGTGGGTCCCAGTAGTTTGAAACAGCTGGATCAGTTTGTCAGAGTCAAAATCAGCTCCTTTCTGATAGTTGCTTGGTTCTGCTGTTGTAAGATATAATAGGACTTTGGCCTCCAGCCAGTCTTCAATGTAATTGTTTGAGGGTACCTTGCAAAACTGATCTACATTCTGGCAAAAATACAATAAAATTAATATAAAATTGTTATTTAAGTCCTATAATGTCCCTTATAGGAAACAAATAAGTTACTTGCTTATCCTCCCAATACCTTCCCGGAGGCTAATGCTAATATGTCACTTTTTAGATATTAAGAAAAAAGCATGGAAAGCCTAAACCTGTGACCCTATGTCAGCCAGCAAGTCAAGAATGTCTCACTTGCCTTTCTAATACGTATTATAATTTTTTTGACTGTTTGAGTAAGTGAAATGTGTAGGTGAAAATACAAATACTATTTAGATTGTTTGGAAATGTGCCTGCTCACAGTTTTTGAAACTATTGTGCTTTTTATTTGTATGTATCCAGATTTTTATTAAGGTAAAGCCAGCAAATACTTAGTATTGGTTTCAGTCACTGAAACATATAATCTGTATCATTTTTAACTATTCAGAGAACGCTTTTGTGCTAGTACCAGAGCATGCTGTCTGTTATTGGAAATAGCTGATTCCTTTCATATTCACTCTGTGCAGGCAGAATCCTTGTCAGCAGTGAGATGGGGATCAGCCGCTCAGCTGTGCTGGTGGCTGCCTACCTGATGATCTACCACCACATGACCGTTCTGGAGGCTCTGATGACCCTGAGGAAGAAACGTGCCATCTACCCCAACGACGGCTTCCTGAAGCAGCTGAGGGAGCTCAACGAGCAGCTGCTGGAGGAGCGAGAGCTGGAGCGTTCTGGAGATGAGGATGGGACCCCGAGGCAAAGCCCTCTTGCCTACACAGGGACTTCCTCGCGGCTGTCTGGAGCTGGGGACTCAGGGAGCATCAAGGGAGCCAAAGCACACTCCATCACGGTAGAAGAAGAGGACACCAGCAGCATTCTGGGTAGTTTTATGAGCTCTTCATCAGTGGAAAAAACTAGCTGGGTTTCCAAACACTCCACCCTGATCACTGAGGAGGAGGAGGAACAATTGTATGAGGAATGGAGGAGGAAACAAGGCCTATCTGCAAAGGAAGCAGGAGTTCACCATGAAAGAAGAACATCTCCAAAGAATCTGGATCAGGAAGAGGAACAATCTGATGAGGACGTGGAAAGGAGGATCCATGATTGGCAGCGCAGAAATGAGAAATACCAGATGGCAGGTACAGCCAGGGAGGAGGATGGTGAATGCAGCATGGGAGGAGGACCTTACCCATCAGGTGAATTCAGTGATGTTGAGAGTGTGAGCAGTTTTGAGATCCGAACCCTAAAAAAACAGCTGGAAGCCAGTAGCTTTAGCAGGATGAGGAGGAGCCGCACAGGCTCTATGTCTTCTGAGAGCACTTGGGACATGTGGAATCAGAGGCTTCTGGAGATTGAGAAGGAAGCTGCTCAGAGGTATCATTCTAGGAATAAAACTTGTGGGGAGAGACCATCCCCAGAAACGGGAAGAAAGGAGAGGGATGTGGATGAGGAGAGTGTGTTTTCAGACTCCTCCTGTAGCTCCTTCTACAATTTCTGCCAAAAGAACAAGGACAAGTTGACTCCTCTAGAAAGGTGGAAGGTCAAGAGGATCCAGTTTGGCTTTCACAAGAAGGATTTAGAGCCATCATCTGCACCATCTCCAGCAGAAGATGGCAGCCAGGCAGGTCAGGAGGAAACGGAAGGGAAGAGTTTGTCAGATATTGATCTGACTGCTTACCAGGCTTGGAAAATGAAGCGGCAGAAGAAGGTGGGCAGTGAAAGCAGCAAGGAGGAATTCGTGGAGTTTGCCAAAACTGAGGATTCTGCTTCAGCTAAAAAGAAGCAGAGGCGTGTAGAGCTCCTTGAACGTTCAAAGAAAATTTTAGAAGAAAGCCAGTCCATGTGCAGCTGGGAGACAGAGAGTACAATGAGTGGGAGTATTCCCCTGTCAGCTTTCTGGCCTTCAGCGCCTTCTGCAAGCGGTGCCGACGATGCAGCTTCTGCCCTGAGCATGCAGACAAATCATTCATCTTTGTCACAGGCCAGGAGTTGTACAGGAACAACGCAGCTGCAGATACCCCTTCCCAATCTCCCAGTTGGCCCAGGTGACACAATATCCATGGCAAGCATTCAGAACTGGATCGCTAACGTGGTCAGTGAAACCATTGCTCAAAAGCAGAATGAGATGCTGATGCTGTCCCGCCCATCGTCCGCCATGGCCTCGCTGTCAGGAGGCCTTGGCAGGCGTGCAGAGGATGACAAGGTTTCTCTGCTCAGTGCTCAGAGTGGCTCATCCCTCGCTGCCTCTCAGCTCCACCAGCAGGACCTGCGCAGGGCTGAGTCTCAGTCTGTCCTGTCCTGCGACACCTCTCTGAGTGCAAGGACAGAAGGGACTGCTTCAAACGTGAAGACGACCCAGACAAGCAAACCACTGTACAGCCTCTTTGCTGATGATGTTGACCTAAAGAAACTCAGGAGGAAGGAGAAGGAGATGCAAATGGAAATGAGAGAAAAAATGTCAGACTATCAAATTGAAAAGGTGATCAGAGACAATAAACGCAGCACTTTATTTAAAAAAAAGGTGACCAAAGCAGAGGAAAAGGAAACAGAAGATGACAGAGACAGTACAACAAACAGCCACAGGCATCCGTTGCAAGCAGATTTTGGCAGAACTGATGCAATCTTCGATCTCTCCAGCCAACCTGCAACCTCAGGTGCACTGAAGTCAGAGATAGATACTGATATTACCAAGTGGCTCAATGGCCTGAAAGCAGAAAGAGAACCACCATCATATTATGATCAGACTGAGAAAGCTAGAGAGAAATACAGCAGATCATCCAAAGTTAGACAGATGGATTCTGAGACATCCAGTTACAGATTCTGCAGATCCCAAAGAAAAGAGCTAGATAGCTGTTCTTCCTATGAGTCAACAGGAGATTCACTGAGAGCCACGTCAAGATTTTCCTCTGCTTCTGCAAAAGAGGACAAAAAGATGTACAAGTTCACAAGGTCCAGGGTCAGTGAGACAAGTTCCAGAGGAAACAGCCCAGAGCTGCATGTTCTCAGCCCGTCACCTGAACCACCCTTTGACTCTGATTCCCCTGAACCATCTACACAGGGCCGAGTTAGATCTCATCATGTGGAGGCATGTGAAGAGCAGGCCAGGTCAGACGTGTCAGAATGTGGAGCAAAGAGAAAGTTCACCCAGAGCTTTTCAAAGTCTGAAGAGGATGGAAAGAAGGAGGCAAAAGTGGAGCAAAGTGAAGAAAGGTTTGCATCTAGGCAAGTCTCTCAGTACAGGCGAAGCACGCGTAAAGAAGAGGAAGAAGAGATGGATGATGATGCCATTATTGCTGCTTGGAGAAGCCGACTAGAAGAAACTACAGCAAAGCTCCAGCGGAGAAGGGAAGAGTGACCAAGATCAGATTACAGGAACACAAGCAGAGCCACAGAGTCCCTGAATCAGACACTCATCATTATATTTTTGATAATCCTTTGTGGTTTGTAGGGCATTTCCTGCAGATAGTTCTCTTCTTAATCAAAAGCGATGAAGGGAAGAGGTCAAGTTCTGCAAGTGTTTGTGGCTTGGCAGAAAGAAGATGCTGGTATTAAATGATCAATGTAGGTAGGAACACAATGTTAGAAGCCATTAGGAGCCAGACAATGTTTCAGCAGCAATAGCAGGTAACGGTGACACCTCAAGTCAAAAGACCAATCACATCCCATTTTGGTTATTTCAATTTCCTAGTGTCCTTAAAGACTGGACATGTTTTTTCTAGGATCTTTTTGATCATAAATGGAAGAAGCCAACAGCCTTTTCTAGGAACTTAAAGAATGTTTTTCTCTTAATCAGTTTTACTTTATACGACTGAGAAGATATTACCAGGTAGGCTCCATTTCTGCACCAGCCTTACAAGTGTCTAGAGAAATAAGACAGTTCAGGGGAATACATGTTCTGTTTTACTTTACTAAGTAGCAGACACAAAGTGGAATACTAAAAAAAAGAAGATGCCTCCTGTTTAGAAGTTCAGTGCAGTAATGAATGTATTCATTGTCTTCTATTAGATGCAGTCATCTCTGCTCCAGTATGGTTGGTTCCTGCTAATAACTTCAGGTCAACAAAGGGAAAATACAGTAGTATTAACAGCCATCCAAAAATCATTTTTGATGTAGTTAAAGAGATAGAGTTAGGATTAGTGTTAGTGTAAGGCTGCGTTTCTGAGTATTGACTTCATTTTGATTTATGTATGCAGCTCAGCTAAGTTGGTGCTTTTGTGTTTACTATCAGATTAATTTTCAACATGATTGCCTTGAAAGAGCAATACACAAACTGACCTCATAATAAAATTGTTTAATTAGACCATGGTTGTAAGGCATCTTGCACCTAAGGAGAAGTGGCATGTCTGTGAAGGTGGCACCTGGAAGTTTGTTTTTAGGAGGTGGTGGTAGGTTCAAATGGCATCTTACAGTTAAAGTGTTCTTAGTGTCCTGAGCTACAGAGGAAAAAGCCCAGCCTCCATGGTAACTGAGTACTCCAGGTTAACAGCCTCGGGTGGTCCCATGCCTTTTTGAGCAGAGCCTTTTGAGCTTGTGTGACACAACCCACCAGCTTGCCACAGCATCACTCATGTGTCTTCCCACACCACAGCACCCAACCCTCACCAGTCAACATCCTCCACCTCTCTCTTATAAGCACATAGGCCATTTTCTACTGACTTTGACTCTGGAATTATCAGTTCCCTCTTCTGTACAGACTGTATTTTGAACCAACAAAGCCCTCTGGCAGAGCTGAATCTAAAACGACAATGGAGGGATGATGCAGTAGCTCTCTCTCACAGGAAGTTTGTCTTTTTCTTGTAATCTCTTCTCCCTCCCACTGTGATGCTTAGAGCTCACCATTACCATTATGCTAGTACCTCTTCCTATTTTAATTGTGTAATACAGACAGCAAGCTCCACAGGGCAAAGGCCTGCTCTTTGTCCCTGTCTGTATGGCGCTACACACATCAGCAATGCTATCTAAATAATGGTTACTGATAACAAAATGCAGCTGGCAATTTTCCTAAACTTAGAATCATTTCTCTCAACTATAACTCACTGATCAGGCATTATCCCTGCTTCTCTGAAGATAAAGATGATTCTTTCTGACAGCCAGGACTGGGGTAAATAATAGCTACTTATTGTCAGGTGAATGGAGTCTCACAATCAGGTGATTAACCAGTAACAAAGGTGGAAAAAATAAGAGAAATAACTTACTTATGTGGGTTGTTTTGGGGTTTTGGGTTTTTTTTTTAGTAAACTCAGATTACATTTCTGAAATACATAAGGAACATGGTCATGTTAATGTTTCAGGCATGCAGAGATGCTCCAAGGTTTATAATGCTCTTCTACTATAAAATAATATAGTAAATATAGTATAATTAGTTATAATAATATAGTAATATAGTATAAACCATGCATCCCTTGTTTCTGCATATTTCTGTGAGCTGTTATTTTTGAAGTAGTGAGTTTCCAGGCCTTCAGCCACATTCTGAGAATTTATACTGAATTTCTGCAGTGTGTGTTAGGATAGGCATTTTCCTCTTTCCTTCATCCCTGCTACAGTTGCTCTGCATAGACATATTTGGAGCTTGCTTTAATTTCATCCTAGAAAAGGTCTTAAGTTTCGATGGATCAAAGTGGAAGTGTGCAATACCTTCTGGCACTGAATTTACTTTTTTATCAAAGGCTGATTCCCTCTGAAAAATCTCTCTCCTGCTTCCTGTGCCTGGATGTTCCCAGCAGACGAGCCTGTCCACTGCAGTACTGTAGGGGGCATCTTGCGCTGTAAAAGACGAGCAGTAGATGATGTAGTAATTGGTTTCATTTTGCACTGTACAGCACAGCCTTTGTTTGGGCAGCATTTTGATTTAAACACTAATCTAGGTCTGCTGCACAAATAAATTATTCAAGACCGAGGGGCAGAATATGGTTCTGTAACAAGTCTGAGCCAGACCATCCTGATAGCGAGTTTTGACCCTTGTGAGAAAGGGTTAAGTGGGTTCTGCTGACTCATTGGGGTAGGTGGCTTATTAGTTCACTTGTGTAAAAGGGAGATAAAAATGGTTTGATGGGGAGAGGCCATCTAAGATGCTGGCTGAGCAGCCATGAGGGAGAAGCCTTAGAAATAGCTGAACTTTATTTTCTTATTGCTTATATCCTTGTTAATAAAGCCAAACCCCCAAAGCAATAAGGGGGTGGGGATCATTTTGGACACCATGCAGTATATGGCCAGTGCTTGAAAGCAAGATGGGAAAGGCTCCAGCTCACAGGTATAAATTACATGAAACAGTGACATAAAGACCTTGCATGGTGAAAATATTAAAGCATTCAGTCATAAGACCAATAACCAGGAGAGACAGAAATGGAGGGGTTGAAGGCAGGCTAGAAAGTCAGGTTTTAAGATGAGAATTTAGAAGGAGATAAGGAATTGCTGAAAGGGGAGAGGTCTGCACAGATTGTTTCAGGTGACCAGGGCTGCAGAGTGAATGGTTTTTCAGCAATGACACCAGTCTGACAGTAGATTAAAAGAGTAAATAAGTACCCAAATTTATCTAGGAAGGATTTTTCAGCAAAGATGCACTGGGACTGCTACTTTTTTTCTCCCTCTCAGTTTGCTGCCATAGGCAGGAGGGGTTTTTTGGCATTGTATAGCGGAAGGTGAAAGTGCAAGGAGCATCCATACGGTCAGTTAAGAATATAAACAGAAGAACATAAGAAAGGCTGTATGGGGTCAGACCAAAGGTTCATCTGGCTCAATATCCTGTCTCTGATAGAGAACAACAGCGAATACCTAGGGAAGAATATATACAGTGATAAAAATGATATTTCCCCAGCATGGTCTTCCAGCTTCTAATCATTTGCAACTCAAAGACTTCCTAAGCCAGGTGTGATATTTTTGTACTTAATAGCCCTTAATAGATTTTCCTTCTATGGAAGTGCCTAGTAATTTTTGAGTTATAACCATTATAGGCTCATACCCGCTAGCCTCTGTGACCTCTTGTAGCAAGAAGTCCCACAAGTTACTGTACACAAAATGCTAAACCATCTTCTTTCTGCCTGTTCTGAACCCTCTGCCCACTAGCCTTCAATGCCTGTGCAGTATCTGTTCAGCAGCTACATGTCCCATGAGATCTTACCCCCTCTTTCTGTCATTCTGTCCCATTTTTAGCTCTCTACTTTTCTACCTGAATTACTTATTCTTTATATAGGGGCTGCCCCATGTCTCTTCATTATCCTGGCCATTCTTCTCTGAACCCTTTCTACTTCTGCCTTTGCCATGTTTGAGATGAGGGACCAAATCCTCATGCAGTATCCAGGGTTCAGTTGTGGCAGGTATCTATCCTATGGCATATTGACCTTTTTTTCTCTTTTCTGTTCCTTCCCTATTGACTCCTAACAGTCTCCGTGTTTCTTTGGCTGTTGCTGAGCCCCAGAGTGATATTTTCATAGAACTATGTATTATATACACCAAATCTTGTTGGATGACAATGGTCAGCTCTGAGATCATTTTTATATGTTAAGTTTTCTTATTTCTAATGTTTTACATTTATTATACTTGAATTCATCTGCCATCTTAGTTCTCGGTCCCTCTGTCGCATTAAGTCCTTCTGCATTTTTCCACAGCCGTGCTCCCATTTCTGCTACTGTTTCCTTAGTGCCCTTTGAACAAGGTAGAAACTCAGAGGATGTGGGAAGCAAAGAAATTAAGGAGGGATAGATGAGAGAGAAACCCACTTGATGTTGGTCTGCTTGAAGTAAGAAATAAGAAAGTGATAAAAGTCAGAGAGTTGGGGGATAAATGTTCAAAAAGAGATCTGAAGGAAACAGGCAAATTAAGAAGGGGACCTACAGTGGTCAGAGACAGGAAGATACAAATGTAAGCCAAAGAGGTTAACACAAAATATTAATTTGTTTAGATGTATCAAAGTCTGGGAAAAGGTTAGGAGGCAACATCTGTGGGAAGAAAGGAGATGTAAAGAAGTTGCAGGTCTGTGAGAAAACTGAAGCGGGCTGGGAGAAACGGAAAGAGTGAGAGACATTAGTGGGACACCGATGATAAAATGACATTGGTCCTGGATTGGGAATTCAGTGTGGAACAAGCAAGTTTGAAGGAAGCGGAAATGTGCCAGAAATATGTTATTTCTACTGTAAGAGCTGCATTTTGCATCGTAGTACTGATAGCTGTGGGGCCATGGCCCATTTCCTCCATCTAGGAATTTCAGGACAATGTGATTTATTGCATGCAGCACTAGCTTAGACTGGATAATTTTAAAAGGAATTTAGCACCATTTCCTTCCTTTACAGCTCCTTGAGAAATGCTTACACATTAGCTGTGGTGGAGAGCTAGGTGAATTATGAGACAAAAAGTTTTATTTGGGGAGGTTATGTTGCATTGTCTGCCTTTCCTTAAAGGGTGTAGCTGGAATACATTCAATATAGACACTATAATGTGAAAACACAATATCCATGACCTTCCTAAGTTTATAGACAATCCAACAAAGGTACTGAAAGCATGTGATTAATATAGTCTAGGGCTTGGAAACAGACACTGCATACTCACGTAATCCAGCAAAATCTCTTTGAGAGCTACCTACCTATTCTCTGGAATTTCACTTGTCATGTAGAAAAATGAAAGTGGGTCAGATCTCTGGCTGTTCTAATTGTGAAGAAAACTTCCAGGATGGGAAGTAGGTGTATTAAATAAACTGTTCTCCACAGAGGTGAGAGCATAGTTCTAAATGGTGTGTGAATTGCCCCAGTCATTTCAGCAAGGTTCTAACTTATTTGCCCAGAAGTAATAATTTAAATGCCAATAATATTTGTCACCCTGTACTTCATGTAATAAATTGAGAAAGGTTCAAAGTGCATGTATTTAGGTTGTGTATTGCCAATACCAGCATAATCTGCTTGAATGAACACCCTGTCATTGTGGTTGCTTTTGTTGTTTTCTGGGTTGTTGGGTTGGTTTTTTTTTTTTTTGCTTAGGCTGCCTTTTGTTCTTTGGCACATTTCAACATATTCAGGAGCTGATTTCATGTTGTTTCTAGCTATCCTCCTGTTACAACCACTCAGTAGCTTCTGAGCGTGGTGTTTTCCTGTGACTGCTGTTCCTCTGCCACAGAGTGCACACACACACAAGAACACACACAGATAGAAAGAGAAAACATTATTTATGACTTATAAAAGCAGGCAACAATATGAATTCAGTTCTTCCCAGGACTATCCAAGTGTGGTGATGTGAAAAGTGTCTTAGAGAGCAGGAGAAGGGACATCCTGTTTGTGCTTTGAACCTTCCCCTCTGGATTGCATTTCATTTTTATTTGCATGTATCTTTAAAACAGACAATTTTAATCCTTACAGAAGAGCATAACTGCTTCCACATCTGATTCATATCTGCAGGTAGACTGGTTTACTTTTAGTTAAGATATGTGTGCACAGGAAGACACAAATGTGTGTAATAGAAAACTAGCTTCATTGTTAACTATGAAGAGAACAATGTGTCTACATAATCAATCAATCAATCAATCAATCAATCAATCAATCAATCAATCAATCAATCAATCAATCAATCTCTTATTTTTTTTCCAGTGCACCCTTCATGCCTACATGCCTGAATGCTTTATGGTCATTAAATTAAATCAAAGAACACACCACAGAATGGACAAGGCCAGATCAATAAATCTTAAAACCTGATTCAAACTTACCAAGGACTCTGCACAAGTAACC
The DNA here is from genome assembly GCA_013401135.1 of Cettia cetti. Taxonomy (NCBI): domain Eukaryota; kingdom Metazoa; phylum Chordata; class Aves; order Passeriformes; family Sylviidae; genus Cettia; species Cettia cetti. Next base: position 57,811 of record VZUI01086827.1, read on the forward strand.
ATGACAGGAAGGATGACTCCAGTCAGGAGGGCATGTGTGTGGGCATAAAACTGAAACAAGACTTAGGTGGTACTAATTAAGAGACTGAAATATTTAAAGGAACTGTAATTTTTATAGCATCATCCAACTACCAACAGCATCAACCTGCAGCTTAATGTCTTAAGAGTCTTTTCAGATTTGTGAGTGATAGAGGAAAATAACAATGGTGGCAAGAACTTTTTACAGCTTTCTACAGCGGTACGCTTCAGGGCACCTCTGGCCTAATTTTAAAGATTTGCCTATTTGTGATCTCTCAATCTGATTATTGCAGGGCACCATATTAAAGAAGGATGCAGTAAACACCAGCTGGCAATAACCATAGTATGACTGCACTGTCTTCATGGACCATCCCAGCAATTTGATCTTTGCAATGACTCCATGCTGAACTCAGATCCAGTCAGAAGTCATCCATTAGTTGGGCAGAACATTTCTCCCTCCTTGCTTGAGAGGAGAGCTTTATGAAACTGCAATACCTTTTATAATGCTGCCAATTAATGGGGAGCTTTGTACATTTTGCTCATAGAAATATCCCAGTAGCTGTCATAACCTACAGAGGTTCATTCCCAAAGCGCATAAAATGACCACAGGCCTAACTACATTCAAAACTAAAAGCAAACCCCAGTCCTTCAACTTAAACTTCCCTCCCTCAATAATTTCGAGGCATGTGCTCCTCAGTCTGTGAATTGGATCAAAAGTATTGCCTAGAGGCAAAGGGTCAGAGGAGATTCCACTTATGAAAAACAGGAGGCCCTCAAAAGGGTGCAACCTCAGTTGCTGAACAGACACCACAAATAGGATGGATAAAAGCCCACATGAGACTGGTATGTGAGCAAGCAGAAGCTGACAGTTGCCCCTCAGGAATACAGTATAAAGCTTTCAGTTCTGCAGGAGATGTGATCTGAAAGTCTGCTTCCTGGAAGCGATCGCACCTGAACTGTTGCATGGTGCTGCAGTTGCATAATTTAATAGTTGTCATGTTTCATCCCGAGGTGAGTGTTCTTGGTGGTAGTGTACATAAAAAATTTGTATGTCATTAGGGATAAAAGGGTCTATGCCAGACAAGGTCAGATATTATCCTCATGACTGGCAGAAGAGGTCCATATTAAAACAAAGAAGGTGTTTGATTTCCTTTTGAACGTGGGCAGATGATTCAGACCCACGTGCCCTTCATATGCTCTGTCTCTCCCCTTCCTATCTCCTTTCTTTTGAAACAGATTTAAGTCCATCTACTTTTATATTTTCAAACAAAACCCATAAAAGGGCCATAAATATCATGACTCGCTAAAATGAAAGCTGTTTTCTTCTTCTCCCAGGAGACTCCTGCCTGAGAGAGAGACAGAAAGAGTTCACCTCTTTGAAAATTTCCTCCTCTGTCGAAGTAAAGCTGGTATCTAAAAGCAGCCTTCAAGGCTTTGTTCTTATCATCTTGACCTGGCTTTGTACTGGCTTCTCTCTGTATTGCTTGTGGAAGTGTGAAGGACAGGGCTAGGGGAAGGAGTTTTGGCTATCGCTGGCAGAGCAAGGGTCATGCTTGGAAAGGGATTTCATTGTGGTTTCAGAAAACATTATAAACTCAGCACACTGGCAGAAAGAATGGAGAAACTCATTCCCCTCCTGGATCAGACCAGTGATCCACCCCTTGTGTCTCTGATGTTGGCCAGAACCAGATTCACCTCAGAAAGTATAAAGAAAGTTTAAGTGGGTAATTATGGGATAACCTGCCCTGAGTAAAATTTTCTCCCCTTCTGGCCCAAAGCCCTCCTTCATCTCTCCTCCTTGGTTAGAGTTCAACTCTATGCCCTGAAGCATGACGGCTTCTCTCCCTTCCAAACCGCTTTTCATCCTGGCCTGTCTCATGTAACTGCCTATGACAGTGATGGGATGTATAGGTCTTGTCCACTGAGAGTCTGTGACAGATCATAGCCTTATTGGAAAGAGAGGCAGAGAGGCTGAAGAGAAGGCGAGGGAGGAGAGCATAAACTCAGATGAAATATCCATCAGGAAGATGGAAAGAAGAGTGAGTGCTCGGGAAACTAATTGCTGCCTGCTGATCTGGGCTGTGGAGATAGCTTGCAAGTGAGCATTTTGCTTTTCAGACATTTCAGCCTGGAGCACACGGGGAAAGTCAAGTCTTGGTTGGAGCTACTGTTCATCAATATTTCCCCTTTTATATATATATAATTCTTTTTAAGCTGTAGAAGTGTGACAGTAGTCCTGAGAAAACAATTCCGTTATAGTCTAAGGGAGCTTTTTCTTCCACTGAAGTTCACTGCTCATTTCTGAAAAGGTATTGGCGTAATTTGGGGCTCTTAGACACTGAACGTGGATGAAAATCAGGCTATTTTTCTACTGCCCAAAAACTATTTAGAAAGCCAAAGTCAGATATTAGGTCCTTATCCCTATTGTACAGAGATGGCCGCTCATAATCCCGAGTCCAGCAAAGCCCAGCTTCTGTGGATTTGTTTTGCCATCGCACAGGGCATCAACATTTATGTGACACAACGCCAGATGCCCTAAGGTGAGGATCAGCATTGTCCAGCACATGAAGGCTCTTGACTTTTTAGACGTTGTCAACATTATCATAGGTGATAGCACTCTACCACGAAAAGCATTAACAAAGTTCCAGGGAATGCTTAAATGTGCTTTCTAGATAGATACTTTCCAGTTGTATGCAGGTTGAATGACAGCTTTCATTTATTTGTCCAGGAGTTCAACAATTCCTAGGGAGAGGGAAAGAAGTAGGTTTTGAATCATATCCAAGTCTCAGTAATGATTAATTTCATTCCCACAGTATCCACTGTTTCCCATATTCCTTTCCCTCAGAAGTGTGGCAAAGGGATCTGGAGTTTTCCAAGCGATGGGTGTTGAAATTGCACCCGATCTCCTGGATACCAGGCTGAGGTGTTCAAAGCATCCTGCTGGTGTTGGCCGAGCACAGGAGATTGTTCATTAAGAAAAATGACTGTATCATTCATACTGGGAACAGCTGCAGTGAGCAGCTCAGTGGCAGTGTTCAAGGCTCTGTAATCTCCTGTTAGTTGCCACTTGCCATTAGATTTTTTTACTGGCCATAAAGGAGAATTGTAGGGGAAATGAGACGTGACAATAATTCCCTGTTCTTCCAGCTCCTTTATCAATTCAGTAACAGGACAAATAGCACCAGAAGGTAATGTGTATTGTGGAATATTAACTGCCTTGCTATGGGGTAAAGGAGCAGCTGTTTGCAACAGATTAGCAGTCAGAGATGCATCTCTAGGAGATAAACTCGGGGGCAGAAAGGGCGATATCCCTATTTCCCATTTTCCCCACGACTGACCCTTCAATACATCCTTGCCCAGTATATTAAGGGCACCCAAAAGTAAGGTCAAGTTGATTGTCCCTTAGACAGCATCAGCTTTGCCCTGACCAGAGGGTGGTTGGTGGGTTTCCCATTGTGGCCTGCACTAGAAACTTGGCTGCTTGCAAAGCAGAAGCTGCCCTTTGTAAGTACAATGGATATCCAGATGCCTGTGTCAGTGAGGAATGTTGTAAAATAAGGATGGATCATTAACTGGGGACCATCATCTTGGGACTGGGATCCTCAGCAGAGGGAGCAGCAGCCACCTTAGTTTCCTAAATATCCAGGCTAGGTTTTGTGCTGGTAGGTTTGGATATATCCCTGAGCTCACAGCATTTGCATGCTCTATCCCTTTGAACCATATGGTGTCACCCCGTCTCCAAACACAGATCCCAGAGGGTTATGAGGAGAAAATGAGGAAAACTTGTCCATTGCCACAAAAGGAAAGTTGGCATCTCAGAGACAGCTCCTTCTCTATACATTTTCCATCATCTTTTACACTTAGTAGTAACTGACCACGTTTCTCAATTTCCCCTCTTGTCTTTCACATGGAGACAGGCTGGCTCTTTAACATTTTCTCTAGCTCAGGATCTCCCTTGGTTTTCACCCTCTGGGATATATAGTGGCAAATCTGCCAGCCTACACTGAAATACCTCTTGGAGAGCAATACCATTGCAGCTTGTCTTAATGGCCAACTCTAAAGATTCCCACAGCCCCTCAGCCTCTGTTAGACACACATCAGAAGCAGCAGGCTCCCAAATCACCTTCCAAGGATTCAGTTCTGCTAGGAGGGGTTGTCAGGCTCCTGGGGTAAGGTGTGCTGGTCCTAATTCAGCCAAAATCACCATTTTCACCATGGCTGCATAAAGGCCCTTTTGTCCTTCCTGGCCACCTGCCCTGCCTGCCTGGCTCTGCTTCAATCCAATGCTGCTGCTCCCAGCACACATCGGGCATTAGCATGAGCTGGGCTGGCCAAACCAGGAGCCTGAGTCACAGGAAGGCCAGGGTCTTAAACAAACATAAACAAAGAAATGGGGCTGTTGTTATTATTTATCAGGAAATGTAGTGATAGGAAGTGAATTACCATCTTAAACTGAAAAAGCATAGATTTACATTAAATACTGGGGTAGATTTATTTTAAATAATGGGAAGAAGTTCTTTACTGGGAGGGTGGTGAGGCCCTGGCACAGGTAGCCCAGGGAAGCTGTGGATGCCCCATTCCTGAAAGTGCTCAAGGCCAGGCTGGATGGGGCTCTGAGCAGCCTGGTCTAGTGAAAGGTGTCCCTGCCCATGGCAGGGGGGTTGTAACTGGGTGATCTTTATGACTGCTTCCAACCCAAACCATTCTATGATTCTATGACTGTTTTCTTCTAATCCACTTAGTGCCACTGCTTGGTATGTATAGGGTGATAAGAATATAATTTCACTGAACTGACCTTATACATGTGTCCACAGCTTGGTCTGGTGATGTTTACACACTGTAAAATAATCCCAGATTTCTGGAGCATATCTCTCTTCTGTCCACAATTAAGTACCCTTTATAATTCCATTTTTTGGGCCACATTTACAATGGCATAGCTATTGCAAGTGTATAGAAAGTGTAAATAACTTGTCTGATATTTTTCATAGCCACCTTTCTCTTTGTCTCTCCTCCAGTTATAAATGCCTTGAAGAAGAGGCATTCTTGCTTAGTGTCTAAAAATGCCTTAGCTTCTAGGGGGAGCTACAGTAAATAAAAAAATATTATGCTGGATTCTACTTTCACGAGAAAGAAAAAAAAGAAAGGCATGTTATAACCCTGATTTGGTGTGATTATACTGTAAATAGGCCATAAACAGTCAAAGGGAAAATAACCCACAATATTCACACCTTTGAGAGACTGTGAGGTGGTAATCGCTATTCTTCCCTGCTGTTCAAAATATTTTCCAAGTGTGCTCGAAACTGCATTGGCAGCAGAATGTGGCCCAATTCAAGGGCTTTAATGCTACTGCTAAGTAGAAATGATTTTTGTCCTCGAAATTTTCAGTGAAATAGTCTGTATTTTGCAAAAAAAATAGCGTAGCTATTCATTGCAAAAGCACTAAGAAAAAAGACAGAGACCATCAGAAGTCTTTCTGACAAGAAAATTCCATGTTTTAAAAAAAAAAAATTTGTCCAATTAAGGAAAAGTACAAATGTTGAATTTCAAAAATAGGCATGTTCCATCTGAAGGTGCCAGAGAATTTCAGTGTTGCTTGCTGAAGTTAATAGGGAGCATAACGTCCACTTAACAGGAACAGAAATTTGCCTTCAGCACATTTTTTCGCTTTTCCCCAAGAACTGTTGCACTTTCCATGTCACACACAGAACTGGCATTTTAAACTGGTGGTATAGCTTGCCTTTAATACCACAACCCTTCTTTACAAGCAGCATGGCTACCTCCGCCTGTCACAACGCTACAGAAGAGCTCTGCCAGAGAATCATTCCAAAACCTTGCAGGGAGATGCTGTGCTTTTCCTGCCCTTTGTGGTGAAAATCATTTTTATCTTATGTCCATGCCCATACTCAACAATTTGAAATATTTCACCTTTATGACTTACTATTTCTCAGCATCCTTTTGGGCTGATAGATAGTTAAGGATAGAGGTATTTACTGTCACTATATTAATATCCAGAGGTCTTAACTAGCACCAAGACCCCACTGTAGCATGTACAGCATGCAGCACAATTCTAGATATTCTTGCCCTAAAAGACTTGCAAGTTAAATGAACAAAACAGACACAGGCTGGGAGAAAGAGATTGCATCTGTCAGTGTGTTTGAGACCCAGACACTGAGCCCAGCGTTGTATATGGATGCTGCAGCAGCAGAAGTCTGCAGGAAATTTCAAAAGATAGGACTAAATTCATCTTGCTAACAAACACTGTCCGTGAGCAATCACTCACCTCTCTGTGGCACAATTAAACACTTGCTGGCCTCCAGAGAGCACAAGCACGACTTTCTAAACTGGTGATTAAGGCCTTTGCCTGTGAGGGGCAGGCATATGTTTCAGGCCTTTTTCCAGCGAGTGTGTGATGTGAAAGAGTACAGCATTCATCAGTGCAGCCTTTTCCCCTCCCTAGTCATGGCTCCTGGCTGCTACCTTGCAAAGCAGCAGTGCTGTGCATTTGTTGGCCCAAAGAATACTTAAATTACCATTTCAAAAGGAAATAGTTGATTTGGGACTCTTTAACAGAATAATCAACAGCCCAGGGAAAGAGCCTGACACTTCCTTGGACCCAGATTCTGGTTCTCTGAGTGAGCTAAAATGGCCTGAGCACTGAGCTACTGAGTTGAAAAAGGCCCCTCTCTGCCTTCTGTCACCTGCTGCTTCTGAGCTATGTCTTGTCTGTGGATAAGATTGGCGTTAGAACCGAAGGTAACTTCAGGTCTGTGAGCACAGGCCAGGGAGAAACCCCTCACTGCAGTTTGGTGTTTATCCATCACAGCCCAGTGTAATTGCAGACTGTTCCTATAATATGCTGCACTGAATTTGACAGTGCTTCAATCATCTTTTGGATCTGTGTCACACTGATGGTACAGGTGGTTTCAAATCTGAATACAGGCCATGACATGGATGGGACATACATTCCTGGCAAAACCGGCAGCTTTACCTATGTTTTTCTGTTTGAGAAGTGATTCGGAAACAATCAGATTGGTTCTGGCTCTGTGTGGCAGATTGCACTTGAGCGTGTAGCAGCCTCCTAGCCAGCAGAAAGCTGGGCTCAATCACCCACTGGAAGTACAAGCCTGCTTTAGCATTTAACACTTCCTTAGCATTTAACAGTGAAACTCAGCAAAACGACAGCTTTTATTTTTGCTTTGTCCTAGGCTCAAAGGCTCCCAAGGCTCAAAAGATTGTAAATGCCTCTGGAGTATCAAAGCTTCAAATCCAATGTAGCCTGGCTATTATTTCCTTCAGCAGTGAGCATGGGCAGTTAGAGAGATGGGATGAATGCTCCCCATCTAGGTAATTTAAAACCTGTGTCTAGCATTAATTCTATCAGTTTGGAAAGCAGGCAGCTGCCAACACAGGGCGATGCAATGCCCTGTGCTTCTGCTGCACTTGCACGTGGTAAAGGACCGTCGTGTGTCCCTGCTGGAATGGGAGGGGTTTAGGTGAGATTAGCAAATGGACAGAAGAACCTGCTCTGAGGGAAAGGTCTTGCAAAGATTTATGCAGGCAGTGACACAATCAGAAAGATACTGCACGTGGCACATTACAGTGGACACACTAAAAGTCTTCCTATTCCCTTATTCTGCCATATGGACTGAGTTACACGTTGTGAAAATCATGTTCCTTGCACGAAGGAGCAGGATAAAATACTGTTTGGCTTAAACCTATTCCTGCTTGTGAATGTATATTAAATCTGTTCTCCTTCAAATTTCTTTTGTTCTGCTGCTTTTATCGTAGTGGAAATTTTCTTTGGAGACTCCTCTGTTGCCAGCCTGGCCCTTACAGGTGAAAATCATGAGCCCTTCTGAAGTTACAAGCTCTAGGAACATGTCCTTGGCTGGAGGCAACATGGGAGTTACACAACCCCAAACAGGGTGCACTGGTACACTGGCTTTTCCTGCCCTCCTCTGTGCAATTATTTGGGGGAAAGTTCTCTAGGCCAGAGAAACTATATTCATAGCACCCACTATTTAAGTCTCTCACTTGGATTCTTTCCTTGCAGTGAGAACTGACATACTGTCAAAGTTGACAGCACTATGCCACTTTATTGCACCAGAAGACCTGGCTTTTCCTTTCCTCCCGTCCACAGACCTTGGCTGCTCCCATTATGGAAACCCTTTCTCACTCCTGCCCCTAATAAAATCTCCATGCTCCACATGCTCCCTCAGCCTCCCTTTGATTCGTGCTCCCAGAGTCTTCCTCGCTGCTGACGTTGGGAGCATGCACAGCTCTGTAATTTCCCGACAGCCCTTTTCAAACACTGCCTTTTAATCAGGTGCTGTTTTACCAGCCCTTCCTTCTCTCACTGAACGCCTTTGAAGCGAGCCTGCCAACACTGGTGGAGCTCCTTCTCTGCTGCCCTTTTTTGTTGTTTCCATACAGAATTCTAGGACAGAATTTTGTAGCTTTTTAGATGCTCTGATTTTTTTTTTTAATTTTTTTTTTCCTGTGTTGTGATCCTAATTTCCTTCAGGATTTCTTCTTCCTCTCCTGGGAAATTTGTCTCTATTTCTGGCATCTGTCCTTCCTAACCCTTCCCACGTTTCTTCCCTTCTAAAGACAGGGGAAAAGAATCCATTTAATATTTTTCTGTAGTAACGTCTATCTCATCTGTCAATAAATTACCCTTTGCCATCTCTGGGAGACCCCTTTGTCTCCCTTCACTGACCTTATTCTGTACCTTGCCTGGTTTTTTTTTAAGGGAGGATGCAATATCCCTGGGCTGTCATTCCATGAAGAACAGCTGTCATTCCTCCCATAGTGTATGCGAATGTGTTTGAGGAGGGAGGGAAAAGGGAGGGGGGAATTAGGAGAGGATGGGGTTCTGCTGTTGGGAAATATGATGGGCCTATTCAGAGTGGTAAATGTTTTTTCATTCATGATATTCTGCTGCAATTCTTTTTTTTCAGTGGTTTTAGACATTCATTTTCTTATTAATCCAACACTCATCTATCTGACATAAAACTACAATAATATTTATTAAAGTAGCATCTTTTTAAAACTCATGATGTGTGCATTTTATAAGTGTCTAATTTCTGCACAGTTTCTGCAATGGTGAATGCTATCTTGCTGTCAGAGCTGCAGTCTAATACTACAGAGGTGGATTCAGAAAACATTATCTGTGGCTAAAAAACATGACTTCTCCTTATATTTTCAGTGTTCCAAACTGAAATGCTCGCTGAGAGGGTTAAAGAGCATGGTATAGTCCTGCATGTAACTAGCAGGCTGTGCAGACCTGCAGAAGGAAGAGACAGATCCACGAATCCAGCAATTCCTGCCCTGTCTTTACTCCTCCTTGTGTTTTTTGAAGCACTGCAGATTCCCAGATAACTCATCACAGAGCATTTCCTGCATTTCTCGTGGTCCAAGGGCTTTGTGCACAGCACAGGTTCAAGTTCCTTTCTTCCTGCTCCCCCACACAATCTAGCCACAAATTAGTATGGTTTGAAAAAGCAAATATTAGTTTTGATCAAATCCTACCAATGTATTTTAAGAAGCAAAGGAAGCAAATCCACCAAAGATGCTCTCACCACTGTACCTTCTGGCAATTAGACTTCTTAAAGCATTTATTTTCACAACAGGGGGCGTGAAATAAGGAAATGCAGTTATTATGTGTGGTGTGCATAGAAACACACCAAAGCAACCTCAAGGCACAAGACACAGCTCATGCTGGGGCCCCCATTCTCTGAGTATCTGAGTCAGAAACCTGGTGAAACACACTGTGAGTCTTGTTTGATCCAGCCTTGGGTTTTCCTTTGTTTGGAAACCAGCAACAGGCCCCATGTTTGTGTCACAGGCCAGCTCCAGGCACGGCCTCTGGACCTGTGAGCTCAGAGGTGCTCCAAAGGCCCACATTAGCAACACTAGAAAGAGATGAAGAACTTAAAGTCAAAAAGAATGTCTAGATACAACATACACACCAAGCTCCTCACTTCCTTGTCCTGTGCCAGCAGGACACCATCAGAACATCTTTTCTCTTAAAAGCATTATGGTACTTGTTTTACTACTGCTTTGTGATTGATGTCCACTCTGGCCCTTTCTCTCTCATCTGATGGCTCTGGCAGTCCCTGCTTGATTTAGCCATCCCAGCTGAAAAGGTAACCCATCTCCACAGCTAGAAGTAATACATTCTTCAGCCACCACAGCAAAATACATTGATATGATCTTGAATTAAATCACTCATGTCTGCAGTTCTCAGTCCAGAATATCACAGTAAATTGGTATCAGCTGAAATCAGATTTACATTAGTAAATGTATCAGGCTATAAGCTGAACAGTTTGCACTGCCCACACCACTCGTTCAGCCACCTCTTCTTTGGGATAACTACCTCCAGCACCTCAGTAATGCAGCCAGCTGAACAGTGATGTCTTCAACTTCTCCAGGGGAATCACTGGGGCTTGGGAACCAGAGCCTTTACTTCCCTAAAACAACCTGTGCCTTCAATGACTAAGGCTCTGTCTGCATATGAAACTGGGTTTCCAAAGGTATCCAAATGTTGGTAACACCAACCCTGCTCCAGCACCTGGAAGGAGCTGTGGAGTCTACTGAAGAATGGCTCTTGGCTGCTGCCATCTTCAGGACTAGCCCACGTTAATTCCTCAGGTCTCTTGTAAAAAGACACCTGTGGCAATTGGCAGAGTACCTGCACTAACATTTGGCAGCCTTGAGGCTGAGAAATTGTTAAATAGCCTTAGTAATAGAATATTAACATCTTGATGATGAGCAAGCGTGGGTGGAATAATTGCCTGCTCAGAAAGAGGCACCTTTTTCTCATTCTGTTCCTGCTGTTGAATCCTTATCTCCTGGATAAATAAAAACAAACTCCCCAGTTATTGTTCTCGTTCACCTTTTGACTCTTGATTAGATTTACTGCAGATACATCCCTTTGGCAATGAAAATGGAATCAACACATTTCTGATGCACTCCAGTGGAATTTTCAGCCCCTGCTCCACCTTCAGACCACCAAGGTCCTCGTTTTCTGAATGGCAATTAATTACCTGTCCTTCTAGCGCATGGATGAGACACAACTTTCAGAGAGACCACTTGTCCTGCTTAACAGACTGTTCTGTTTCACTTTGAATCTTTATCTTATTTTTAATCCTCAGCACTTGGAGCCAAAGCTGATACCTTGCTGAAGAGAGGAACCCACGGTGATACGAGCTGCCTGGCTCGGGCTGCTTCTCCTCTCTATATTTTTCAGTGTTTTCCCAGATGAGGCCCCAGGATTATTGCAAACGAGTCCCAGGAAGAAATGCTGCTCAATTAGGCGAAAAGAAACTCCAAGGAAAAAAGGAGTAGAGCCAGCAAATTGCTTGAGATAACAATCTCCCCCCACCCATGTGTCTCTGTAACTAAGAGGATTAGCTGAACTTTCTGTGTCACACCAAAACTGACAATAAGCAACAGTGACTTCCCCCCGCTGGCACTTGTACCTTCACATGTTTCATTTTCTTGCCCACACTACTGCCTTGCCCCTTGCTGATTGTATGACAAACTTGGGGATGAACATGATGGCTCTTTCCTTTCCTTTAAGATTTATGACTCAAAGCCAAATAAAACCCAACTCAAGTTATTACATGCTCTGTTTCCTCCTAACAACAACTCACTTCTAACAGTGTAAGCTAAGCAAGGAAACATGGAAATATGGTCTCCTTGATCTCACCTGATCTATCTGCTGCTAGAGATGCAAACAGCAGCCTCGGGTCTGCCAACACAGGAGCAGGCATAAAGACGTCCCTTGGGAGCAGGACCAAATGTCTGGAATATATAAAGAAGTCCCATCAAAATTCAAAGTAACGGAGGTTCTGTGTAGATACAGCACTGCCAGCAAGGAGCTGGATGTTTATTTCAAGGTAAGATTTATCATTCTGTGGTAGGAAGACTACCTAGGGTAGGCTTGCAGTGAAAGGAAATTAACTTTGTTAAAGGACTCTGGAATCAGCCTCTTGTTCCTCTCACAATGGTGTACACGTGATGAAAGGAATATGGCTCGTGGCTGAAGATGATCAAACATCAAATAATTCCAGGCTCTAAAGTAAAATAATTCCTTCTGCTGACCTGTGTAAAACATCACTCTAAACCTGGTGAACAGCTCTTTTCCCTGAACTCGCCAGAGAATTTGTACAGAGAGACAAAGTTCTACGAGACAAGGCAAAGGAGGAGCATTCTCCCACCTGCACATGCTCCCTCCCTTCTCTTCCCTGGGTTTCCACAGAAGACCACAGCAGAAGGTGGTGGAAATAGGAAAGATGAATGTCTCTGATACCTGAAGGGCTGCACAAAGGCACACTGTGCCACAGCAAAGCACCTGTGCCACAGGGAAGAAGGAACTTGAAAGCAAGAAGGAGGCAGGAGAAGTAGAAATTATTTTGCATTGATATAAAGCAGATACCAACACACACACCAAAAAAGGGGAATTTTGTGATAAAACAAGTTGGGATGTGGGACTCAGATGATCACCACCAGCATAAGGATTGAGGGGAAATGCTGACACAGCAAAATCTGCAGGAAGTATTCGGGCTGGGGCATAAAATGTGTGGGACTTGCCAGTTCTTGTAAAGCATTTTACTGAACTAGGCATCTGTGCTGTGTGCCCTCTCATTGCTACACAACTCCCTGGACCTAAATTAAATCACTGTGGCACTTCTGCCATGTTAAACGGTGCGAGCAGGTACTCTCAAGCCACATAAATTCAGTGAAGTAGTGTTTTGGGTGTCCCTGTACAGCTTTATTTGTGATCAAAGGGTATGGTGTTGTGGGGGAGAAACACTTCCAGACAGATTTAGACTTTTACTCCAAAAATCTGTTCAGACTGAGGCATTGTAAAAACTGCCCGGTGTACTGCCATGAGGCAAGGGTGCCTTGTCACTCTGCAGCAACCCCTGTCTCGCCTATATGGAGCAGCAGTTTTAGTTCAAAGGGATCCAGGTCCATTCTCTTTCCCCATTTACATGAAATGGGACTAGAGTGGAGCGTGGCAGCCTATTAACAGTGCCCCACAGCACTGCAAGAGTTCTGCCTAGAGAGTGAAGGACACCGTGTCCAATTGAAATTACAGAGGAATTTGGGGTAGGCAGAATGTAATTACACAATTGGAATTTAAACTGTGAAATTAAAAGGAAATATTCAAGGATGAGGGGGCAGAGAGAATCCCTAATCTCCAGCCAGGCTAGGCTGTGTGACAGAAAAGTCCCTTTCTGAAGAGGGAATAAGCAAAGAGCTGTCCTGGAAGAAAGGGAGGTAGAGAATAAAGACAATGTTTTCAAAAGCACCCTAACTCCAGCTGTGTGTTTGTTTCATAGGCTGTGTCTATTCTACAGAAAAACCTTGCGGTTGCTAAAAGGCATCAGATGTGTCCCTCTTGGCCCCCTCTTCACTGAGGTCAAAAACAATTTGGTTCCTCGTGTAAGCAGCACCAAAGCATTCCTAAGGTCTACAGCAGAAAGCGTGCTGTACAGCTGGTCAGAAAAGGGAGTTCTGCCCTGGTTTTCATACAGGTACAAACCAGGATTTGCCCTTCTACCCGAGCCTGTCACACTGCTGGCACTCTGGCTTTAATATCTGAGCTTTTCCCAAGTCTTGGTTAATAATCATCCTAACAAAAATCAGGTATTTTTAAGGGGTTTGCTGTAGTAAAGGGAGGAAGAGAAAACCACTGAAAGCAGATCTGTGACAGTTTAGAGTGGCAACTTGAATCAGGCAATTGCAAATCCCACTCCTTAGAGATGTGAATCAAGTTGTAGGGGCCCATTGTTGTCCCTCTCAGAGCAGAGAAACAGGTAAAGATGCAGCCAGCCTTGTGGGTCTCTGGGAGAGAACAATAACTGCTGAACAGGCTCTTTCAATCAAGGCACAACAGAGAGAACGAGGGGCTCATCTGCTAGGGATGCCCAGCCACACGTGCAACAGAAGACAAGTTTCTTAATTTCCCTGCTTACTTTACCATTGCTAAAAAAGCACAGCGATAATTTCCTAAATCTTCAAAGCCGGCGATTTGTAAGATGTAACTGGGTAAAATCAGAAGGTTCAGAGGCTGCATTGATGACAACTATTGAAATACACACAAAAAAAATGGGCTAGAGCTAAAGTAAGTGCAGGCAAAGCAGCAGAGAGTGAGAAATAGATTGAAAAACCCACCTGAAAAGATAAGTGTCCTTTTAGTAATTACCTCTCCCTTTCCTGAGGATGTGTGAAGGTTCTGAATTTCAGAGTTTTTTTAAAATATGAAAATGAAAAACATGCTTCTTTTTGCCTGTGCTCCATATCTTATCTCCAAAAAAGCAGGTTAGCTGCACTTGGGAGGGGCAGAGTATTATGAGATGGTACAAATTTCCTGCTATAATTTTATAATCTTTAAGAGTCAAAGGAGTGGCGACAACTCTCAGAAATAAGAGATTCAGGGTCATCCTTTCTCCAGTCCAGAGACAACAGAATAGGGTCAGAACCGAAGGCAGAAAGCAATCTGGTCAAAGGCAGCCAGAGGAGTGTGCAAGGGGGGGGAAACAGCCAATATATGCAGTGGACGGTCTCCATTTATTTCTGCTGTTCGTGCTCAGCACTCACAAGGCGTGTAGGAAGGAGATCTGAAGAGGGGGAAAGTGTAACAAGGCAAAGAGAACAGTACTGGTGGGTCTCAAGCCTTGGGGATAAGGGTGGACTCTTCCATGCTTGGGAACAGGAGGAGGGCGGGGAGCAAGGCAGGAGAGAAAGGAAAAACAGCTTTGTGGTTAAAGTACTGAACTGCACAGCCTCAGAGCACCTAGGTGCAAGTCTGTGTCCCACTAATGTCGGCTGTGACACTGGAGGGAGCATGCACAGTCTTTAGGTTGCTTTTCTTCACTTCTCCTCCTCAACCAAGAAGGTACTAATCCTATTTTTCCCTCCTTCTTTCCCCGGCAGCTCTCTAAATTGCAAGCTTTTTGAGACACAGTGTCTTTTGCTATCGATGGCATGTTCGAAAAATAACACTGTAGCAGGGAGGCTGCCTGCTCTGTCAGGTTGTAGATGATGCTGAGAAATAGGAAACAGGCAGAAACACACAGATAAGTGTAATTAAATGTGAGAAAATCTGTGCAGTCCCCAAGCAAAAGGAATACAGAGGTTTTTGAGGACATATGTCTGGAAATATAAGGGGCAAAGAATGACTGTTTTGTGGCAGAAGTCTCTAATTATCTGGATGACCAAAGGGAAAGCAGAAGCAAATGTGATTCTAGTAACAGGCCCTCCTGTTGGAGAGAAATCTCATGTGAAGAAAACAGGATAGAGAGAAGGGGGACACCGTGTGAGAAAAGCAGCATCTGGGATTCACATCTGAGTGGCACGGTGGAATTGGAGCAGAGCAGATAAGTTTGCTCTTAATTTCCCTATACACTGGAGCTGTTTTGAGAAAAGGATCATTTCCTTCCCAGTGTGCTTTTTGCTTAAATACTGTGATTTGTGTTTCTTTTGCTCCCTGCCTTCCCACCTCATATTTCTTTTGTCCTCTGCCTCCCTACCCTAAAAAAAAAAAAAAAAAAATTGTCTGCGAAACACTACTGAATTAATTCTAGCAGGAGATAGAAAATTCAGAAGGTCACAGAGCAATTACAGAAAATTTGGGGTTATGGGCACAAGTCAAGCAGGGCAAGGAGGGCTAGGAATTAAGAGGTATCTGGTTCAACATCAGAACAATGGATGCAGATACGCTGCAGAGCTTTAAAAGATCCTCAGATACCATTTCTTCCTTTTACATGTGGTGTTGATTCTGAACACTGTATTGTTTCTCACCGCCAGAAAATCTTTTTAAAGCAAAATCCCTGTGAGAGGTGATTCTGTGTGGCTGACAAGTCCAGCCAGAGAACAGAATCACAGGGTCCTGCTGGCTGCTGGCTGCTTTGGGCTCTGTTTCAGCACATACTTCAGCACCAGTGTGAGCCCAGTCTCACTGAGTGCAGCTGAACAACCAACTTTCTTCCTTATGTATTTTTGTGAAATGAATCCAGAGCGCTCGGCTCCTCGTAGGACTCAGCTTTGTATCATCTTTGTGTCCAATTAGCTCAAATTTCAAGTATCTCCAGCAAGTTGCTCATGAGTAAGACACCAATCAGGCACTATGTGGCACTCACAATTGAAAGAGAGGTAAAATTTATCTGATAAATTATTCATCACTAATGATTTGGCCAGCTTTCCTGGATATATAGCCACGGGGATGTATGACACCTTGGGGAAGGCATCAGATAGAGATGCATTCAAAGAACACTAGAGGAGAGGATGCAGACATAGATCCAGACTAATCTTTACAGGGAAGGGGAGAGCACCTATGTGGCTTGACTGAATTAAATTCTCTTTATGGGTGGTCAATTAGAACACACGGAGCAGATTAGTAACCACCAGAAAATGAAAACAACAACAATAATAACAACAAAAAACCACAAACAAACAATAAAAAGCAACAAAGAAAAAAAAAAAAACAAACCACCAGCAACTACTCGTTTTCAGACATCTTTTCTGCAGCAGCTGTGGGTTCCAGCTAAGTGTGCAGAAGCTGAGCGAGAGCAAAGGCTAAATCAGGTGTGGTAATGGGAGCAAATTCTCCCCAGCAAGAAGCTGCTGGGATCAGGGAAGAGGTTACTGGGAAGTGGCATGCCGGACTGAGAAGAGTCTTTGGGTGAGATAGGGAGATACGGGAGAGAATATTCAGCGTGGGCAGGATTAGAGCTGTGCAGAGCCTTAATCTAGGCAGCCCTTTCTCTACACCTTTATCTGTCCTGGTGCAGCCCCTGCGTGCTGCAGTGCTGGTATAACCTGGCCATAAAACTGGATTAACTGGCCCGCGAGGATCATGGCTGAACTGAAGAGGAGCACCACAATATGCCTTTGTTTACATG
The DNA here is from genome assembly GCA_013401135.1 of Cettia cetti. Lineage (NCBI taxonomy): Eukaryota > Metazoa > Chordata > Aves > Passeriformes > Sylviidae > Cettia > Cettia cetti. The sequence continues at coordinate 74,744 of VZUI01086827.1, forward strand.
TTCGCTCCTGCGAGTGCAACACAGATCTTCAGGAGACAAAGTGCTTAATTGCTGGTTTAGGGTGTCAGCAAATGAATGTGCATGAGTAGAACTGGTGTTAGGGGAAGGGTTTTGCTCTTTCACAGTGCACTCCATTTCTGCTAGTGTTTTCTGCAGTAACAAGAGGTTATTTTATAGGACGGCAAGGAAAAAAAAAATCCCATTACCAGAGGACCTTATTTTTAAATAAAAATGACAAAATTACCTTTCTGATTCACCCCTTGGAGATACACCCTGCTGTCTCTCTCGTTCAGCTTTTCCTTTTTGGCTCTCTCCTACCAATGAAAAAAAAAAAAAAAAAAATCTAGTGGCTTTCTCTGATACGACTCCTAATTTCTTCAGCAACAGCATGCAAGAACAGATCCCTGACAGTTCCTCTTACTCCACAATGTTTTGCACCCAGAAGAAAATCCGGCTTGGACTCTGACCCAGCTGAGTTAATGACTCTTGGAAAACGTTAAGACCGAGTCTTTAATGAATGCCATCCTATACCAGCCTCCCTTTCTTTTTTTTTTTTTCTGGAAGTACATTGCAAAGCTCAGGGATAACGTGTATTTTACGCAATATTAAGAACGCGAGTAAGTTTTATTTTCACTCTGCCAAATCTGTCAAGAATTAACAAAGTTTTGCCACTCTGGCTTGTTGTTCATCCTGATCTGGAAGCTTTGAATCTAAAGCTAATTTTATTTGTTGGTCCCTCCGGTCTCATATTTACTCCCCTTTAACGAAGGAGGCATGAAACCCGACTCCCCTTCCAGGACAATTTGACGCGGGAAGTGTAAGAGGATAAAGTATTTGAGAAAAGCACCCCAGGAGCATTGGTTTGCCCAGAACGAGGGAATGATGGGGTGGGTTTTTTTCGAACAGGGGAGAATCGCTTACGTGCAAACGCTCTTTTCTGGAGGAAAACCAGATCCTCACTCAGGCACCCTCCTCCACGGGAACCACAGGTTCTGAGATTCCATTTTCCCTGGATGCAATTCCTCTTTATTCACAGGGGCTTAGTCCTGCCCAGGGCTCGGGCAGTGCCCGGGTGCAGGTGCAGCCCAGACAGGTATTTCCACAGCACTGCTCACAGACAGCGCCTTCAGAGCTGTGCCCCTTCACCGGGAGGCTCCTGGCAGGCACTGCCCCCCACAGATTATTTCAACCTTTACCCCCCAAAATCGCCCTACCTGTCCACTACTGATTACCTCAGTTTACCTGAAAACCTTCATTCTCTCCTTAGAGATTACCCCAGATTTTACCCTCAAAATGTGACTTTTGTCCCTGATAAGTACCTAGATTGTACCAGCACGAAAATCCAATGGCTACATTTACCTTATACCCAAATTGTTCATTCTGGCCCTAAAGATTCAATCAGATTTTTCCTGCAGATTCTTCTTTTTCCTTACAGATGACCTCAAGTTTTTCTCCCAGATTTTTCCCTGTCACTAGTGATTTTTACTCATTTTTACCTCAATACGTCCATTCTCTCCTCTAGAGATAATTTCAAGTTTTAGCCCCACAACTTTCCCTTCCCATCCACTACTGACAGACAGCTTTGGTTTTACCTCAATGTCACTCGTCCCCCCTACAGATTAACTCAGATTTTTACCCCCAAAATTTCCTCTTCCTGTCCACTCCTGGTTTTACCTCAATTTTACCTCAAAATGTTCATTCTCTCCCTCAAGTTTGACTCCCAAAACCTTTCCTTCCTGCCCACTACCAATAACCTCGTTTTTACCCCAAGTCCATTCTCTTCCCTACAGATTACCTCAGATTTTACCTCCAAAACATTCAATTTGTCCCCAGTAAATTACCTAGATTTTACAACCGCAAAAAACCCCTCAATGACTACGAGAAGGACCTTTTGGGGATTGGGGGGGGGGGGGGGGGGGGGGGGGTCGGACCGCGCCGTGCCCTGAGGGGGCGCGCGGGGGGCGCCTCAGTGCGCACGCGCCTCCCCCCCATCGCCCGCCGCTTGCGGGGGGGAGCGAGCCGGTCCGGCCGCGCTGCGCATGCGCGGCGCCGCTCCGCGCCCTCGCCGGGAAAGCGGCCGAGGAGAAGGGAGGGGAGGGGGGAGCGCAGAGGCCGGGGCGCATGCGCGGAGCGGCGGCGGCGGCGCGGGCAGGGAGGGAGGAGAGAGGGAGGGGAAGGGGAGGGGGGAGGGTTTATCGCGCGGCCGATTTTTGGTTAAAATATTCAAAATGGCGGACGGAGGAGCAGCGAGTCAAGATGAGAGTTCGGCGGCGGCGGTGGCGGCGGCGGCAGGTAATCATTACTGCGTTTTACATATTCATATTCATACTCGCGCGCGCGGGGCGCACCCCCCCCCCCCCCCCCCCCCCCCGCCCCGCTTAGCATAATTTATTAGTACTCAGGATTATTATAATTAACGGCACAGGAGGGAGCGGGGGGGGGAAGGAGAAGGAGAAGCAGAGCAGCCTCCCCGCGCTGGGGAGACACACACACGCACACACACACCGTCCCTCCCGCACACGGAGCCCGCACGCCGGGGCACCGGCCATGGGGGCGATGGGCGGCGGCGGCGCGGCGAGGCGGAGGGGTCGGGGCGGGAGGGAGGGGGGACACACACGCCGGGAGGGAGGGGGGAGGCAGCCCCGCACCCAAAAGCGTTCGGGGGTGGCTTGGCCGCCACCCGGCCCGCACGCCCACAATAAACCCGCTTTACATATTCATGGCGGGGGGGGGGGGGGGGGGGGGGGGGAAGGGAGGGATGCTGGAGGAGCGAACCCGGCGGGTCGCCAGAGCGGGACAGGGTCCCCCCGGTGGTGGGGCGGAGGGGGCCGGGGGTGCTGGCCCCTGGCTGGGGCCCGGGGAGGCACATAGATTCGATTTCCTTATCGCTCCCCTCGTTGCCCCCCTTCCCCCGAAGCCCCCCCCCTCCCCAGCCGGGGTTTATTTCCCCAGAGCCCGGGCCTTGCGGCGTGGGGTGGGTGGGTGCGGGGAGGGGGGCAGGAGGAGAGCGTGGTTTGGCTTTTTCATCTAAAGCTCCCCCCCGCCCCTCGCAAGGGGCGGGTTCGGCGGGGGGTGACCGCGGGGTGCACGGGCAGAGCCCCCCCCCCGTGCCTTTCTCCGGCCGGAGAGGGACCCCCGAAGGCTGGGTTTGCCCCCCGCCCCCGAGGGCCGGGTCCGCACCCCCCGAGGGCCGGATCTGCCCCGGCGGTGTTTGCCCCGCTCCCCCTTTGCCCCAGGGCACGGCGGTGCCGGTCCCGTCCCTCTCCCCCGCGCTCTCCCTCTCTTCCTTCTCTCTCCTTCTCATTTGAATAATGTCTAATTCGGGGAGGTTTATATTATTGAAATGGCCGCCCGGCTTTCCCCGCCTCTCATGTTTAGTAATTCAGACCTTTAATAACAGCCACTCAGAGCCCAACGCCGTGTTTATATTTTACATTCGCCCCATGTGCTTTTGTGGTTCAATATGATTCTTCTTTCTCGCTCTCTGGCTTTTTTTTTTTTTTAAATTTTCTTGGCAAACCCACAGGGCCCCGAGATCAAACCCAGGCTGTGTGAGGAGAGGAGGGGGAGAGCCAGGCCCCGGCTCCTCTGGCAAGCGCCTAGGCCTCACTCTGCTGCTTGATTTATTTACTAATAACCAAAATGACCCCCCCATCTCCACTCCACCCCTGCCAGCAAAAACAAAACCCTCCTGGGGCTTGAGCAGCATCAGATCTGCTCCTAGATTCTCAAACACTCATGTCTTTTAAATAAGGAGCTTATTTTTAATTTATAGCAACTCAAGACTGTAAAGCTGTTCCTTTCATATCTGCTTTTCAGAGGCTTGGGCATTTTTGGTCCCTTTGTCCTTGATTCTTTTCCTTAAAGGAGAGTTGCTTCTAATTTACGTTTCCTGGCACTGAGAGAGCTATAGGAGACACACTCAAAATCTAAACAGCTTTCCTCCTCCCTCTGAACACAAACAGAATTGAATGCATTGAAGATAATCTTATTCACCTTCTTTTTGCTTAATGTGGATGAGGTTTAACAGTGCAGTGTGTCAGATGCTTTTGTCGCTGCTTGTATCTTTGACTGTTCTGGGTTGAGGATGGGTTTTTTTTTTTTTCTCCTCTCTCTCTCTCTCTCTTTCATTTAGATTTGGCTTTCAAGACAGAAGATACCACTAGGCAGTACAGGGTCTAGAAAGGAAGATAAGTTTTCTGTGCTTGTGTCATAAGAACGCCAAGTGAAAATTGAAATTAATCCTCTTAAATTGTCTGGAGTAATTCAGTTTTAAACCAGATATTAGTCTACTTAGAAATAAAACAAATAGGCTACTTGATTAGGGGGAGGCAGTAATTTAAAATAGAAAATATTTATGCAGGGATGGGTTTCAAATAAAACTGTGTAGGTTTTCATTAGTGACCATTGTTTTCACCCTGTAGAGAAAAAGGACGGAACAGCAGGGTACTTCAGAGTAGCAGTGCCAGATTAGCATGTAAACATCTTTGAAACACTACTAGGAAGAGCGTTCACGTGCAAGTGCAGATGGCATATTTCGTAGTTTGCTTCTAAATTTAATTTGTCACAAAATACTGCACTGCAGCTAATGAAAAGCGTTTTGATTTAAAAAATAACGACTCAGATTATTTATCCTTTTTTCTTCACCCTCGGCAAAGACAGGCCTTGAATACAACAAGGAAAAAAAAAAAAAGCTGTAGAAGCTGTAATGAGACTGTTCAGGTGACTGACTGTTTCACAGACCAACAGCACAAGGCTGGCTGGACAAAAAGCAGTAATATGATTTCATGCCTTAAATAGCATATGTTTTTGCACTCGCTTCACAAGATGTGGTCAAGCCGATGATGTCATTGGCCAGAGGACAAGGTGCAGTTAATTTGATTTATTGACCTGGGGTGAGGTGTAGCACTGAAACCTTCTCATAGGGAAACCATTTATCTGAGGACAATTTCCTTTATAGCAGCAATTTAACCACTGCCGAGACTGTAGATATTTTATCCAGCATGATCAAAATGTACATTGCATCTTGCGAACAGAATTTCTTTGTCGCTGGCATTTCAGTAATTCGTATGGAATGGAATAGTGGACAGTGGCTGAGCTGGGGTTTATAACGCTGCGTTCGGGTATTTACACGCCAAAATTCAGGTGTGTTTCTCTCAAACATGTATCTGTGTGCCTGTGTTGCAGCTTCAAATTTTACTGGAATGTGCTAGGGAGAGAAATGTCTTTACCAGTGGAGCCCGTAGGCAACATGTTGGCGGAATGCACCTTTTCCCAAACCTTGGCATCACCTTCGCTTGTCTGAAGGTGCCCAGAGAGCTCTGTTACTGCTCTGTGGGTATTGCTGCTCAGTCTCGAGTGTGTGTCTGAGGCTCTGTGTTAATTTGACACAGGTAGGCGTCAGATTTTAAGCTGCTCCTTGGACCATCTTTGTGTATGTTGGGTCAGAGAGTAAAAGGAACTTTTTCTTCTCTATTGTCTACCTGGCTGTGGTGAGAACGGAGGATTGTGCTGTTGTTACAGTGCTTCCTAATTCTTATCAGGAGAATGTACTCTATTTTGGCTGTCTTTTCAGCTTTTAATTTATTAGAGACAGAAGGAAGTGTCCTCCTGTGAATAGTTCCACTGCCTGATTACATCTACTTAGTTATTAAGGTGATGCTGCATTTTTTTTATCTTTTCTTTTTTTTTTTCTTCTCTCTTTCAAAACTGATCAAAACTTAGCAGTCTGTCAGCTGGTTGGAAAACAGGCCAAGCCATGCCAGTAGCCATGCTGCTGCATGTGGAGCAAAATTGGGAAGGTGTGTGTCAGGATGGTTTTAAAACTGGAAAAGCTAGAGCTTCCCTCTTGCTTTCCAGAAGGAAGGGGGGGAAAATCTAAGCTTCCCACCCTGTTATTTAAATAAGAAAAAAAAAATAACATCTCAGGTTTGCTGTCACTATCAATTTCCCCAAGATTAGCCTGCAGCCCTAATTCAAGCATTAAATGTTAATACTGGCTCCCTGATGCTGGATGTGGATACCTTGGGAATGCTTGTCTTGGCAGCGACGGTGGCGGTGTCTGGAGGTGCCTTGTTTGATGGGATCCGTGAGGTTGACTTTGCCTTGGTCTGTCTGTGAAGGCCAAGGAAGCACCAGCATCCTCTGTATAGGGTGTCCCTCGTGTGTGAAGAAGTGCTGTTCCTCCTTTGGCTTGATCATAATAATTTATTGCCCAGAAAAATGAAGTTTGGAATACCATCATCACTGAAATAATAATTGTCAGATTTCAAGCAGTAAATTCCACATTTAGAGTAGCACACTTTTGTTGTTTTCTTTATATCCAGATGTGTGAGGATGCAGAGTTCTGTAGTAAATGCTTTGCCCTTGCTGCCCAGGATGTTTTGGTTGGGTTGATCTGTCATCCAGTTTCTTTCTGTTAAATAGGGTGCAAGTCCCTCTTAGGCAGGTTTGTTTACTCTCCTGGTTCTCTGGCAAATTAGCAGTAGTTTTTTGTAGCATGCACTAAGTTTTCACTTGTTTTCCTTAAATTTTGACTCCTGTGGAGTTCAAGATTTCAAAATAGGTTGCAGTGTCATTTTCTATTCCTCTTAAACTCTTGTTGCCCTCAGGACAATAATCTTGATACTTCTATTTTATACAGCTGACAATTAGGCAGCCTCTGCTCCTTGCACTTACAGCTTTATTATTTTTATCTTGAGAGAATCAGTGACAGTCCTGGCAAATGACTGTCTTTTTTGACATACGTATTTTGAGTCTCGGTGACAAAGCTGTTGTCAAAAGAAGGTGTTGAACAAAATTAAGTATGACTTGAGCGTCCCAAATGTGATGTGCTTGGCTGTGCTTAAGCTGGAATGTGAATGAAAGACTATCTAGTGTGGCTGGATAGACTTACAGTGCTGGCTGTTCACTGCTGCAGAGATTTGCTTCTGTGTTAACAAATCCCCCACTTTTCCAAACGTGCTTCATTGTTACACAGAGCAAGTTAAGTGTGGGAATTGTTGGGCTAAGTGGAGGAGATAAATTTAGGGGAAGATACTGGTCTCGGTTAGGGTGTATTAAATAATTGCTGGCATTTCACATGAAATGATTTTACAATGCTAATCTGAGGGAAAAAGAATCCGTAGATGTATTTTCCTTTCTGTAGCTCTTTGCATTAAATTTCTTGAATTGTGTGAATAGGCCCTCATGCTGCTTCATGTGCACTTATTTTTCTCTATAGAAAAGGAAATAATTACTTAAGATCTCAGTATTATTCCTTTCCCCAGTTTCTTATTTCACAACTATCTAGGAAATATCCACATTCGTTAACTGTATTATGTGTGTGAGCTTTATAGTGCATTAGAAAGTCTTCGCAAAAGGAGCTTTTATAGACTGCTACCGACTAATTGAATTAGTTTAGGGTTAATAACACAGCTGAGTGATGAAGTGTTGGTTTGGTGTAGAGGCTTTAGTGGGTTCCAATCCTGAGTTTGTCACCAATTTTGCTTGCTTTGCTGTTCTGGGCTAAATCTGTGAAATGGGAATTATAAAGCACATTTTCATTTTAGGGGTGTTGCTGGGGGAAAAATTAGCTAATGTTTTCTAGTGTCTCTGAGGGTAAGAGAGCTGCGATTGTGCTGCTGTTGCATGCAGGCCCGCAGGCTGGTGCCCAGGCTGAGCTTTGCCGAGGAGGTTTCCGTGCTGGCACTGTTGGCACACTCCCGTCAGCGGGAGGGCCTCCCGTTGCACAGGCACAGATTACTGTCACTTCTAACTACGGTGTGATGCCGATCTGCTCCAGGGTATGCGGTTCAGTGACAGCTTGAATCAGCCCCAGCTTCTCCTCATCTCCCTGTGTGTTCCTGCCTCCTGCCCTGCGCTGGTGCAGATGCTTGCTGGATTCCTTTGCTGAGCTAGTTCAGGGAATTAAATTGGCAGAAAACAAGCCTCGCCAAAAATAATGAATAGTTTTTTTGTTGGTTTAGCTCTTTGAACTGGCTTACAATGAGATTAGACAAATAACAGTACCAATCAAGGAAGGGAACAAGAAGCACACGTGTTGACCCAAGTCTTCTCATAATTTCATTCTCTCTGATGGCTTTCCTGTTAGCGTTAGTGGGGACTCATGCTCTCAGCCATGTGATCCTACCGCTTACTTGGCACCTGTCCTAGGACTTAACTTGATTCCAGGATGCTCCAGGTTAACTCGCTAACCTGGTGGAAAACTAGCTGCAGATCATTTTACATCTTTATGAAATTTGCTCCACAGAGACCTTCAAGTGCAAGCAAGGGGGTACCAAGAACCACTGAGTAAAAGTGGAGGAAAGGGAAAGAAGGAAAGGAGAGAGGAAGCTTCCTCTTTTCAGAAGCAGTAGCATTCTGGTTAGCTTAGTTGTATAGCTTTGCTTTTAGAGTGATATAAACCACTGTGAAAACACAGTTGATTGAGTTGATGAGCTGAACTTGATTTAAAATGGTACTGGCCAAAGGGAAGCAGTGGGAGTGTACAGCTGTGGGCTGTACTGTGCTGGACCTTCTCTTTTAACTGCAGGCTGTATATAGGTCCTGGAAGCCAGAGATGAAGCTGCACCCAAATAGCTTGGAGACCAATAGATGCTGAAAATTTGGTGTGGTTTTTACTGTCATAGGTATGATTGCATTAATGGTAGCAAGGGCAGAAACTCCAATAAAAATAGTGGATGAGACCATTAAGTGGTTTCCATTATTTTACTGCTGCTCGTAGTGAGACACGTCTTTAGAAAGGACTGTGGCTTTAAAGGACATATTGACTAAAGTACTTGGGAAATTACAGACACCATTACTTCTGCTAAATTTTGGACTGACATCCTTGTAAAGCAACCTTAAAAAACCCCCACCAAATCCAAGCATAAGTGCTTCAGCCGTTTAATATGATCACTCTGAGGCAGATTTATCTTTTCTATAAATTGTAATATTGTGACAAGAAACCTTTTGCTCATCATTCCTTTTATTTTTTTCTTCCTAGAAATCTGATTTGGCTGTATAGAGATGAAGTAGCATATGTAGTGTGTTTGACACTGTATGATAGGGCATGAAGCTTTGGAAAAGGAAGATCTGAGCATCTGAGTTACTAAATTAGTAAATACAGCTGAAGACTTAAAAATAAGTGTAGAAAAACCTGTTGAATCAGGCTGGAGGTGTAGCTTGTGTCTTTTTCCTCCTCCTTTTCTTTGAGAGCTGCTAGGAAGTCACCATCTTTTTTGCAGTGAGCTCCTTCGCTGTTTGTTCTCTTTGTCCTTTCGATGATTCAGTTTTATTTGAAAAATACCATGTGACTTAGTAATTTGTGCCTGACCATACCAGTGTGAAGTTGTGGCTTTATACTACTTGGCTGCAGCAGAGGGAGAGGAGTGTACAGTGAATACAGGTAGAAATGATTCACATGTTTGAATCACTCGTTTCTACATTATTAGTTAATACAGTCTACTGAATGGGAAATGAGATTTAAGTTTCTTTCAAGAATTCTGTTGGCAAAGATTCATTTTTAAGTATTCATAATTTTGTTTTCTTACCAGCTGATCTTTAGTAGTTTATTGCTTTTATTTGAATTTTCAAATGTGAGTTTAAATAGATAGTTGAATTTTTCTAAGGCTGCAGAGAGATGGATATGCCAGTAAATGCTGCCTCCCCTCCCTACCAGCTCCTCTGGGAGCATTTCCCACCCCATCTTCTGATGCACGTACACACACCTGCATGCACATATGCTTTGGAAAAAGTAACAGAAGGCTTGGGCTGGGGACAGCTTCTTCTAGCTCTGATTGTAGTAGTAGATGACCTTACTGTTTCTGATTTTTGGTGTTTCCTGTTCCTCTGCACCTGTTAGTGGGCATTTCCATTTGGGTACTCTTTAATCAATTTCATATAAAAATGAGCTGAGCTATTAAAGGCTGTGTTCTGAATTGCCTAAAGTAGCTCAGATTATTCAGATTGAAACCTATGAGGGATTCTTGGAGTTGCTTTGTCATCACACCTGAGGGTGCAGTTCATGTTACACTTAATCCAATTGAAGGGTGGGCTGCTGCCCAAAAGGAAAAGGAACATAAACATGGTAGGTATTTGGCCATGACTGTGGACTGCTGTCCCTTTTGACAGAGACTGTAATACTCTGTCCTGGCTTCTTGCAAACGTGTTGGGATGGTGTGAGGAGACTGGAGGTGGGAGGGCAGAGGGAGCAGTAGCTTTCCACTTGTAACATTTGTTTCTGAAGGAAGGTGTCTGTTGGCAGGGTTGGAAATGTGTGGCCCTTTTCGGGTGTTACTGACTTTGCAATGATACTTTCCTGGTTTTAATGAATTTATGTTGATCTGAACTACACAATTTAAATTGTGGTATTTCCAGTAGCCCAAGTGAAGCGTGCAACTTGAAAGTCATTTCCCTTAAATGGACTTTATAATAAGAACATCTTTACCTTCTGTTCCACTTCAGTCCCATTATGGGTACTTTAGACAGCTTATGGCAGCAAAGTTAGCTAAACTAGGGAGTTTAGGAGTATCTTTTGGAGCAATGGAGAACTTCTGGGTATTTAGTCTGAGGTTTAGTAGCTTCTGACTTGGAATCAGTGACAGTGTGTCACACATCAGAGCTTGAATCTCTTCATCACTAACCTTACTTCAGCTCCTGGTTTCCTGCCAGGATGGCTTTGCTTTGGTTGGGATGGGTGTGCCAAGGTAAGGAAGAAAAGACATCTGCTGCCAGGCTGCACTGCTGCGTGCCAAGTAGCCATGATTGTGAGACAGGCTTCTCGTAAAAGTTCTCATGTGAGGACAACATCAGGTGGAAGAGTGTGAACTGGAAACCTGATTGTTTTCCAGTGTGGCTTTCCTGATTGGTTTTACTCAGTTTTGGAAAGAAGTGAGTCTCCTAAAGTTGCAGAATTTTTTCTTGTACCTGTTTACCCTTTTTTTCAGTTTGTGCAAGGAGATAGAAAGAAGGGCTAAGCATGTTGTTCTTTACCTCTGTCTCAGTCATGTGCTGGGCTGCAGCTTGGTGTTTGGGAATGTAATCAAAGGAACTATCCTTGTGCTTGTCCTGGTTTTATACTCTTTTGTAGTTACCTGTTGTTGGAGAGAGGTCAGGTAGATAGGTCTCTGATCAGAGCCAGGATGGTGATTTCAGTTCTCTGCCAAACAAAAAGAAAATACCTTCATATTTATTTCCCAGTGCATCCTAAGTTTCGTACCTGACTCCTTTCCTAAAGTGTTCAGGACCACTGTAAAAGAGTTTAAGCAAGATGATGTTCCTTTGCCAGCTCTGCACATTTTCACCTCTGGGGAACAAGTGTGAGGTTGCTCCATGTGCTTTCCTAATAATTTTTAATTCCCTCCCAGGGAGTTGTACAACTAGCAGCTCCTTTTGCACTCTAAGTTTGTGCATATAAGAGGGTGGATGTTAAAAATTCAGTGCCTCTGTTACTACTTCGTGTAAGAGATCTGCAACTGAGCAGATTCTCAACTCCTTAAGACAAAGTAGAGGGTCTTGAGAATTATCCTACAGACAGGGACTGCAGAAATCTGTAGGTTTTGAGTTCTTTTTATTTCTAGACTATTCCTTTACTCATTACTCTGGGAGATAGTGACATTGGAAATATCTCCTCTCAGTTCTGGGAAATTAAAATGCTGTGTTTTATGGTTTGGTTTGGAACCGGTTGCAATGTGGGTGCATCTTACACGGTTTACTTCAGTGGTGCATAAGTGACTGATTCTAAATATACTAAGGTGTGAATAAAGGCCAGTGCCTCAAAATTTGCTGAGATCATGCTTTAGCCATGCCTGATTAGAAAAAAAAGTATTTCATTAATATCATTCTCAGCACAGTTAAAACTGAAAATGGATCCAGGCACGTGTTGTAATGCATTTTAATGGTATTTAGAGTAAACATAACTATTTCTAAACTAACAGCTAAATTTAGTCGATATAGCATTGTATTTAAGTGCTTTTACACTCAAATTTCCTGTAATTGTAGATGATGGACTCCCAATAGTGGAAGGAATTTGCTATATGGAAGTTTGAATAAAGGAGTTATAATAGTTGTTTGGCATCTTAAATCCCCTAGCGTTTCACAACTTGATTTGTGGGGTGAGAGAGGCAGGACAGGTGGTGTTTCTTTGTGTTGTGGTGTCTCCAGGTTTGCAAGTGCTTTGGTTATCTCTACACATCCTAGCAGAACATTTTTAGTTGTTGCTTCTGTTATAATAGTGATGTGTGAATAATACAAGAAAAAATACCATGTGCAGGGGTGGGCCAGCACTTATATCTTTGCATTCCCCTGTCTAGTATTAACATAAAAGTTAGACTTAACAGAAGGACTGTTGGGGAAGACCTAATTTAACAAGTTCATTTTAAAGTCATATAAAAAGGTTTGTAAAGTTTTGAGAAAATCCATAATTTTCTGTGTGCATTCAGAGAAGACACATTAGTTGCTTAAGGGATCAATTAATCTGTCAATCTTTCAAACAGCAAAATCAGCTGCAGACACGGTAAGGTTTTTTTACTACTTTTTAAGCAGTGATTTCATATTGTGTAAGAGCTGGAAATGCAGTGTGTACTAATGAGGAAGGGAATGTCATTGTCATTTGTCCTGTGTTTATATCACAGATAGATTTGTGAATTGTATAATATGGGCCCTTAAATTTATACTCAGTTGCAGAGATGAGGATTCTGCATTTGTGATGTACCTTGCTTGAGGTTTTATCAACTTCCTTAGTCTTCTGCATTTGTGGCAGTTGTTTTAACTGTATTTGGTGTATTAGGATGTGTGGTTGGAATCACAGTTGTATTTGCCAAAGGCAGCATCTGTTCCTAAGACTTTTGAAAAGCTATGAAAGACTGTTCATTTCCTTACATTTGTGTGGGAGGGAGTACATTGGCACACTCCATGATTTCCTTAGAACGTGTTATCAACTCTAATAATTTCCCAACTACACTCCGTATTGTGGAACATGAGTTAAACTTGGGATTTTTGTGGTGTCATCATTCAAGCAGCAGTCATCATTCTTGATTGTGGGAAGTAATATTAAGAGAACACTGAGGACAGAGGCGTATGGGATACAGCTGTCTACTAATCCTCAGTATCTGAAACTCCTGATTTTATTGTTTGTATTCTCTTTGTCCAGTGCTCATTTGTTGAGACAGTCTTTATAAAGAGGCTGGAGAGAGCAGGTTACTGCAGTACTTCTTTCGTTTTTTGTCATCGGTGTGCTTGATACCAGTAGAGAAAGTGTCCTACAAAGGCACCAAGCCAATGTGGAAATGTGCTGTTAATTGGTAACTGGGGCAGTTTTGTTTTCTTAGAAGCTGAGAAAAGCCCATCACTGTGTACTGAAACTGTTCAGACACGCTGACTAATTACATGTAGTTATGTGTAAGTGTTCTTTGGTCCAGCAATAATTTATAGATTGCTCTTTAAGAACCACTGAAGTAGCAAATAAGTATACTTTGCTATATAGCGTGGTCTGTTTGTTAAAATTTGTTTTGAAACAATTTCTTTGTGGCTAATCAGCCGTAGGGGTGAATTGTGAAACACTATCTGCTATTACTGACCTGCAGCTCTTGACTTTTGTATTCAGCAAGTTAATATGAAGAAGTTAATTTTCGGATGTGCTTTCCTTCATGTGCCTTTTTAATACTGATTTATTCCCACAGATATTTCAGCTTGCAACATCAAATGGGGCACTTGTGCATTTTATATGTAAGTGCTACTCACAAACATAATTGTGACCTGATAAATTGGCAACCACTTCTTTGTAGTTTTTGAAGCTTTTATATTTGTGAATGGGGAGGAGCTGGAAATAGCAGATCTGCCTCCTGAGAAATAGGAGTGTTCAGAGGAAAAGGGTTGAGGTTTTTATTTGCAAGGAAGCTGTTGTGGGAGCCCTGCAGATCTGAAGCTCTGCGTTTAGGCAGCGCGTGAAAAACCGCGCCTGGGGTTCCAAGGCGCTCTTGGTGCACTCCTTAAACAAAAGGAACCGTGGGCTCCAAATGTGGCAAATGCTCTTTATCAGTTAGTTCTGCTGCTGTGTGACAGGTCCAGTTTGACCATCTCTGCCTTGTTGAAATGAGAAATGGGAAATGTTGTTTACCGGAGGATTTTTGATTCTTTTTTCCCTTTGTTTCATATCTAAACTGAGTTTTGTTGTATATGACTGCGGTCATATGCATAGGAGAGGAAAACAAGAAGAACTACTGCTCTGGAAAAATTGAGGAACACTTGAAGAAAACCATAGTTTTTTCAATTACTCTATTTTTATCATGCATATCAGACCTCTTTGTATGTGCCACTGTGTTAAAAAAGTCTCACACCAGGTGAACAAAACAAGGTATAGAAAAAGCAGCCCACTTGCAGTAATATTTTATTTCCTGTGTTGTTGACTGGATTCTTGTTCAAATAAGAACATTTATTTTGTGGCAGCACGGGTGCTCCTTGATTCTGCAGTGAAGGCAGTATTCTGTGCTTGATACTAGCTTGTTGCCATGGCAACAATTATGATGTCATGAATTCAGTACAGTGACTTCACTGCAGTGTATTTTATCTCTATTCTCAGTTTTCTTCAGATCTTTCTAGCAAACCAAAATGCACCTACATGTTGTAGCGTGACTTTTTTGTAATGTGATTCAGCCCAAGTGTGACTTGTTTGTAATGTGATTCAGCCCAAAAAGTTTGCTGATAAGAGGAAGAGGATGATGCATTTTTAATCACTCAAATGTGGTGGGTTTTGTCTGAGAGAAAAGTATTTTTAAAACTGAGAACGTGAGCGTAGCAGTGTCCTGTTATGTCTCTTCTACCAGAATTTCTTGTTCAGTCATGGCTTGCATTTCTTATTCCTGTATTCTATAGAAACAGGTGAAATGTTCTCTTAGTCTCTTTTCATGGGTTTGTTGACTACCAAATTGTAGCTGGAAACTTCCTGCCCATCAGCTTTTGGAAATGGTCAGCTGCTTTCAGCCTTCTGAGCACTTCCATTTATCACCAGGTTGTGTACTTCCATTTCACAGGTAGCAGAGCTAACTGTAGAGTGCATACTCTGGCCTCTATTGCTTTCTGAAAGTCAAAGAGAAGTATTTAGCATTTTTTCCTATTTCTGAAAATGATACTATTTCCAAATTTAGCCCCACTAAAAATGCCAGTAAAAACACTGAGTTTGACTAGCCTGCATTTCTTTTGTTGACATAACTGTGTCTGTTTGGAGCTGGCTTATTGGCTTAACTCAAAGGTTGCCTGAGACTTCTGGGCCATCTGACTTTACATTATTAGTGAATAATGCAGAGTGTGTTGAAGTGCTATGCCAGGTATTTTGTATGGGGATTTTTTTTTTCCCTTGTTATGTAAAAGGTTCTTCACCTTTGTCTTAGTTTGACAAAGATAGTGTCTTCATACAGATGAGGCCTAACTATGTTCTAAGTGTCCTGGAAAGCCTTTCTAGTAACAGGAGAAAATGTAGGATGTGTTGATTTCTTCCCGTGGCTTCTTGCTGTACCACTAATTTGCATTTAATTATATTGAGCATAAAGCTGTTTAGGCAAGGTTAGAATTAAAAGGCCTCTTCACATTTTTCTTCCTCTGAAGAATGATGGAGATTTGAAAAGCACCCAATAGGAAAGAGACTTCCACTGGGAGGGTGTCATGGACAGCACACAGGGAAAATGAAAAACATAATGGGAAAAACAAAGTTGCAGTTGTTTTTCTGCAGAAGAGAAATAGTACCCTGTGTAGCCTGTCATTTGTGATAAACATATCATGGGAGTTGAGTTGTGACATGCTGCAACTGTGGTGAAGAATATGTGATTGAGATGTTTTTGTTAATGAGCTACTGACAGAACAAACTACAAAGTGGTGTCACAGGTACTGTTCTTCCCATCATCTAAGTGCAGAGGTCTTCTACTCGAAGATTTGCTGGTTTTTGTTGCTAACAGCTGTGCTCAGTAGCTTTTCTTTAATCAGCATAAATGTGCAGGTGATGGCGTAACTGGTGTTAAATTCTCTAAATGCTTTTTCAGATTTATTATCTCGTTATAATGTCTGTGCACATGGAGGGGTTTATTTACTTAAAGAATGTGCCCTGATTTGATTTGGTGAAGTTTTTGGTCTTTTGACTCTTTAGTCTAGCCCTTTGTTATTTAGGTCTTTTCACTTGATTCTTTCTGTTAATTTCTTTTCTAAACATGTATGTTTTCAAGATGCGATTGGACATGGAGCTAGAGAATCTTATCTAGGCTTTCCTTCCCACCAAAGGTTGGACCAGGTGATTTCTTCAGGTTCCTTCCAAGCTGGACTAGTCTAGGATTCTAGGATTGAAGTGTTGGAAGGAAGAGCAGCTTTCTTAATGGCAAACTGACATAACTGTGTGTGAAAAAATTGCTAACTCCAAACTAACTTTTTAGTCATGAGATGGAGATGAGATCATTCAGTTCTCAGCATGAATGGATGTTGCATTTAGAAATTGTGGCAATTAATACCAGACTGAGTATATATGGAATTTAAAGCTCTGGACTGTTGACAATGGCAGCTTCTATTAAGGGAAGGGTAAAAGTTTTATGCAATACTTTGGAAAAGTGATCACATCTACAGTGCTTCAGTATGTGAAAATGAAAGGAAACTTGAAATGGAAAAAGCAAAGCCAAGGTTTCCTGTGTGAATCCCTTGTTCTGTTTTGTGAATGGATGGGCACGTGGCCTGCCTGTACTGGATGGTGCAGAAAGGACCCTGCTGCATTTTCTCTAAGTCAGTGTTTAAGAGACTGGGATGATGATGTGATGGGGAATGACAGCAAGAAAACACCCATGCCACCACTTTCTTTTAGAATTGTTAAATGTAACAACAAACTTTCAGTGCTTTCTTTTTATTCCACTCCAAATGCTTCTACAAGAACCAGTTATATCCTTCCTTGCCCACTGGGACTCAGAAAATAAATAAGCAAATTGCAATTGCCTCAGTTAGTACTCTGCTTCTACTTAAACATACAACACAAACCCAATGCAGAGCATTGGCTCCAGTTTCACTTTACAGGCTTTTACATGTTCTGTTTATACAGGGATGCTGAAACTGACCTTTTAAGTTATTACCAATGCTGGTGGTGCATGGAAAAATGGCAATATTTGTGAAAGTATGGGAAAGCATTTGTCTTGCATTTCAGGATACAGTGACAGATAGTGGCTTGAGTTTGTGTTTAATTAGTCTCTAAAGTTTTCAGTTCAGCACTTTGTTGCTTGCAGCTTTGAAGACTTTTTCCTCTAGTTCAGTGTTCTCAAGAAGATTTCAGTGAAAAGAGTTAAAATACTTGCATGGATCTTCTTGCAGTGCCTTCTTCACAGCCCAGAACCACATTTGGTTCAGAATTGGAGTGTGAAGGACTAGCCAACAGAAGAAGGTGGAGACTTGAGGGGCTGCTTGCTACTGTAGATAAGTTAGGAGGCTGGGAGTGCCAGAGTGGTGTTTCGGGGCCAGTACCTGGTGAAAAGATGAGCTTCTAAACTTTGTCCTGCTCAGGGGTTCCTTGTGACCTTTCCACCTGTCCATGGGTTCCTCTGTCATCTTTCTGGATATCAGGTAACCTAACCCACCAATCCTTTGCTGCTTGCAGTCTTCTGGGGAAAGCTGTGAACAGCATCAGAGATAGATGTATCCTGTTTTCTAACAGAAACTGTTTTCTTAGGGTTTTATTGAGTTCATAAATTGCTGCATCTCTTGCAACGACTTATATAGAAAATTCTACCTATCACCTTCAGAGCAGGTTTGAAATTTATTGTTTTGAAAGCAGTTGGGAGACTCTTCATCAGCACAGCATGCATTTGTTCAGATGATTATAGGTGAGCTTTGAATTAAAAATCTGCGTTAATTGGTGACAAATTTGCAGATGGAGAGGGGTGCTTCCCCCCACAGCCAGGCCTGTGCCTGGGGGTGCTGTGGGGTGGGGGTGACACGGTTATCTTGGCCTCAGCAGGCTGCCTGGTTCCCTTTTGCTGCAGCTCTGATTCAGATTACCCAGCAGTCCCCGTGCTTTGCTATGATCAAACGATAGAGCCCGCACGGAAAAATGTGCTTCTCAAAGCTCTGTGTGCCTCCTGTAGCCAACTTGATCTATACAATGGGAACTAGGAAAGCCTTCTTTATCTGATTAAACAGCCGACTTTGGCATGAAATCTCCTTTTTAAAATCAACTTGCTGGAAGTGCTATGACAATAAAAATGCCTTTTTTTTTTTTTTTCCTCTTGTTGTGAAAGCAAAAAAATTGACTGACGCTTCCTCGTTTCATGTATTACTGCCAGAGTGTTCTCTGACATTCTTTGAGTTTAATCATCAGATGTGATGTCCTGGTTGTACTTAAGCACAAAACTTTTCAGTGCTCTGTTAACTGCCAGTGTCTGTGCTACATGAGGATTTCTTCATGGTGACCTCAACTATTGCTTCTTCTTGCTTGCTATATTGGTGTTAGATGTATCTATAACAAAATGAATTATGTCTCGATGGTAATCATTAAATTACAGACATTGACTCAAATATAAATGAGGATGAATATCAAATGTCAGGATGAATATGTTTGAGTCCTGAATTTCTCTTTGAAAGAAATGTAAATTTTGGGAAATAACTTTTAGTACACAAATTACATTTTAAGTGTAAAATATATGCATGGTTAACAAGAAAAAGTTTGATAAAGTATACATTAGAGAAAAAAAAGCAAGTTAATTGTGTATGTTGTTTTTTTAGAGAGCTCCATGAATGTGTGCATATTTAATTTGAACCTACAGGGTCTTGCCTACTGAAGCTCCCTCTGCAGTCGGTGTAGCTGCTGATTCAGATGGTGAAGTTGGTCTTTACTACCCAATAGCCATGAAACAGTGCTCCTTGTGTATCCAGACCACCCTGCATAATAAGTATTCATGAACTTTCAAAGATTAGCCTAGTTTCTGGTTCTGGTCTGGTTTCTAGTTTTGGTTCCTCTAGATAGTTTTGATTACTGGGGACTCAGGAAAAGTGATATTGCTTAGGCACTTTTCTTTTTGATGTCTCACTTAAGATTCTCTCCTTGGTTACCAAATACACACGTTCTTGCTTCTGCTGCAGTGCAGTGGTGGAGGGAAGATTTGGGGGAAAGGGAGAGGAAGCACAAAGGCAGGGGAATAAGCCTTTGGAAATGGTTTGGAGAAAGATGTAAGGGGAAGAGAACAGCTCTGTAGGAGAAGAATACTCTGCATATTCTTTATAAATAATGCATCATGTGGGTGAACTTCACGTCTGCATCTATGGCAAATAGAGATACTTGCCTGGTTGCAAATGCCAAGTGTTTTTTGGAGTAAATGAGAGAAAAGTCACAAACTGGGGAGAAGTCTTAGGACTTTTTCTTTGCTCATTCAGTTATCTATTAGTACCTGTAATTAAAAAAGAGCAGTTGGAGTAAGAGCAGTGATCAAGTCATGCAACCTCAAGATTTTAGGCAGAGATTAGCATTTCATCTGACTCCCCAGGTTTGTGGTGTTTGTATTGGCTTCTGATTCTCAGATAGCATTGGTTCAGTAGAAAAAAAAAGATGTTTACAGCAAACACTGTCTTTCATATAGTGTTTGTGAGCACTGTATTAATTGTAGGCATAATTAATTACAGGGTGAGGATAACAAACAAAGTTGATGATAAATAAGGTTGGTATCTAGTCAGACTGAAGAAGAATTTCATTGAGCTGTTATCTTAATAAAAGCAGTTGTCCCCAGCTCTTACAGCAGAGAGGGCAGCATTCTTTGGGCTCAGAGGGCATCACAAGGTTCCACCTAGGATTTCTAGGGATGATTTCAGTTTTGAGAGCATGCAGAGCATTGTATGTGGGACATATCTCTTCCAAGCTAAAGGAATTTATCTTTGTGTTTTACTAAGCACATATACATGCTAATAGTTTTGTTCTTTGACCTAGAATTAAATTCAAATTTAGAGACTATCCAACTCAACTGGTTGGTGGGATTTTACTTCAATTTGGGCAGATGGGGAGAAGACATACAGACTTCTTAGGAAGAATGTGGATGTTCAGTATTTCCTGTCCCAGAACCTTTGCTTGAGAAGCTGCATTGGGTTTATTTCCCTTTTAGATTTATAAAAGCTATCCTGAACACTCAGCTGTTTAAATACTGGTGTGCTGTGCCACTGCAGAGGCGTTTTACTTTCATATTGCTTTCATTCAATAAGATGCGCATTTTTTCTGGATAAATGAACTCATATTCAGTAGTGCAATTGATGAATTCTCCTCCTCTTTTTTTTCCTGCTGTACCACTGGCAAACAGTTCAGTTCATCCAGGTGTCAGTGCTTTTAGCTGTGTGATCAGAATTTTCTAATGAGGGGAGGAAACAGTAAGAACTGGTTTGAAATCACTTTTCAAGGTCCAAAAAGAAAAAAGGAAGCAAAGCCATTTTAAAATTAACAGCTGGAGTATTATTCTTTATGGCCTTTCAGAAGGGAAAGAATAGAGGTGGATTTGATTTTTTTTTTTTTTTTTTTTTTTGCTTGGATAAGTGCAACCTTACACAGTTTTCCTCTCATGTTCACCCCTCATCTTTATCCTAGAAATGTAATTCCTCTTCTGATGTCTCTCCTCTGAGGTTTGTCCTCTGTGACGCAGACTTAGTTCGGTTGACACAATCTCTGATTCTGTTCAGTTCTGCTCCTTTTTTTATTTTTTTCCATCATGTCTCACCTTATTTTTGCTCAATTAATTTTAATGATCTTCTTAGAGAAATTCTTTTATTTCAGGGTTTTTTTTTCTGAAGCCCAAGTAAATTGAAAGCAAAAATAAAGCCATTTCAAGTGGTTTCAGGGTGCTTAGGACAGAGTAGTCTGCACAAGGGCACTCCACCCCATCTTTTGAATAAAAAACTTGAGTGAGACATGTATTTCTAGGCTCCAATTTCTGTTTTCTCTTGGCAATGGAGGTGGGATTAACCACATTTAAATAATATTTTGAATATTTTGGCGTGGCCTGCTTTTTTTTTTTTTTTCCTGTGAAGGTGTTTCTACAAGGAGAGTCAATAATTTTTTCTTTGTTTTCCCCATCCCCAAAACCACAAGACACAAATGAGGAAGTCCTTCACCAACCAGGTTTGCAACATCATAGATGTAGTACTGTGCTGCCTGAAGTGACTGACTTCTGACCTTGCTAAAAGCTTTTTTTTTCTTTGGTACAGGATACTTGTATCCTGTTTGGAATGACTTCCTAGGCTTTCTTGGGGTCCTCTTGGACAACACTGGGATGTAACACTTCTGCTAGGCAGCTGTTGATTTTTATGCCCTTGAGTCATTGAGCAGTTGAGGCAGGTGATGTCTTTCATTTAACTTGTTTCTTCTTCCTAAAGCCAGGGCTTTGGATGACTTTGAGCAGCAGCACTGAGGAGTGTTTCACCTATAACTGAGTAAGAAGTATTTTGAAGTGGCAATTGGGACAGGAAGCTGCATAATGATCAGGTGTGATTTCTAGACACATGCACAAGTTCTGCAGGCACAGGTTGGTCAGATGAGGATATTTGGTACTGTTAGAGACTCAAGTGTGGGAGGAAAAGTGTTATTCAGGCTGCTTTCTAGCATTGATGCTTCCAGCGAGCAGAAACAAATGTTTGGCATACAAACTCCTATAACTCTTTGATTTCAAAAGATAGTCCAAGTTTACAGTAATAAAAGCCTATTTTATATTTATAGTGTTCTAGCAAGGAAGTTTTTTTGCCTTTAGAAAGTCCCTGTAGGACTAAAGAGTCTGTAAATGCATTACAAGTTGTGTCTGTAAACTGGCAGCACAGTGCAAAGCTGCAGTTGAGTGCCAGAACTTGCTTTTGTAGTAGAAACAGATTTTCATGGGCCGTTGCTGCAAAATGATGAGCTCTGATATTTAAAATGGTTGCTTCAAAATGCCTTGCCTGGGTTTTCAGAGGATGGCAGCTGGATCCCTTTTCCATGGAGTAGGCTGGCACTGAAGGCACCCTCTTCCTTCCTGAATTCTTGAGTGAGAAGTTAATGCTGCTCTGCTTGTTAGAGGAGTCTGGGCTTTAATTCAAGGTAAAAGTGAATGGCCAAATGCTCAGGAATTATATGGCACTTCCAGGCTTTCTTCCTGGGAAGCCAGCTCTCTGTGCCTGCTATTCTGTCTCAAGGCTGCCATAATCCATGTTCCTTACATGCAGAGAAGAAATGAGGACTGTCTCTGGGCTCCTCTCTCATTTGGTGGAGTTTTAGCTGTTTCATGGAAAGACTGCTTGCTCTTATACAACAAATATCTTATTAATTGTGCTGTTTAACAACAACTATGGGGAAATTATATGACAGGGTAAGGACTGTTCCTTTTATGAAGTAGCAATAGTTTCAATTACTTTGTTTCATTTTAGAATAAGGATCTTGTCATTATAAAATTTAGGGTTAGCTTTGGCTTCCTTCAGTACCATGCTATGAATATGTCTAATCCTGCAGAAATGTGGAGCACACTATTGCTCTTCATGTAAAAGGAGAAAGTATTTCTAGCTGTAGTAGCTCTAATTAATTTAATGACATCGTGACAGTAACAGAGGTCTAAATATGCTATTATAATTCAGTCATATAATTCATGCTATTATAATTCAGTCATAGTTAAGAACTCATTTTTGCATGTAGATCTTGGGGCACAGCATGTCCATTCATCAGAATTCTGGTAAAACTTGAAGATCTGTAAGGATGAAAGAATAAGAGCTGGTGGAGGGATGAATAGGGATATTTAGAAATTCCTTTGTTGCACTGTACAGCAGTTCTAGCCAGGAAAATAGGCTGGATGTTATCTTCTTCAAACAAGAAATTTGGTGTGCTTGTGAAAATTTGTTGAGAAGTTCAGCCTTTCAGAGGGACATAATAAACCAAAGGTCTCAGCATTGTCTTTCTGCATTTCAGGTCAGAGACTTCCAGGTCTTTGAGCTTTAATCTTGGAGCAGCAGTGAGAGGCACTGCCTATTGCAGGATCATTGCAACTCTTGGCACCATCACCAAATTTTAATTTTATTGTTGGTTAGGGATTCTTTTGTCTCAACTGCAATTCCTTGAGGGGTGTTGTTTCATGAGTATTAGCAGATCTTCCCTGTTTCCCTTGAACATAATTCTGCCCTGAGGTGTTGCTGTTTCTTCCCTACATTAAGGTTGTGTGCATTTACTTCAAGCATATTCAGCTCAAGATATTTCATATCCATAATGTACTTCCCATTTGAGGTTTTGGATGTTTTGGGGTAGGAAATGGGACTACATAGGGACATAACAACTACCATGTTGTTAACTGAGGAGCAAAGAAATCAGATACAGAATATGTAGCAAAAGATATGGTGGTTATTGTTTTGGCAATGAACTTGTATCTTGACAGGGAAACTTTGAGGTACTGGGTTCCATAGCAAAGCAAAACACAAAGTGGAATAAAATCCTTAAAATAAGGGTTGACTGCCAAGTCAAATATTAGGGTGCTGCTTTTCAATGTGCTACTGTGAGTAAATTCAGACAACTGAGGTTGGGACTTGAGAGATTTTCACTGGTTTATGCTGCCTCCAAATGGTATTTTAAGCAGGTTTCCTTGCTTACATGTTCCTCAGTTTCTCAAGTTACAGTGGCTTGGATTTGCTTCTGTTTCTTTCAAGTTAAAAAAACCCCTCAAACAAACAAAATGTCAAACAAATAGAAACCAAGTGAAAAACCACCCCCAAACCAAAATCCTAAATAACCTGCCTTATTGGGTGCTTGAGGTTTTAACATTTGGGATGTATTTTGTGACCTTTGGGTAAAATATACATTCCCTTCTTCCCATTTTCATTTAAGTATTGCTGGAGCAAATAATTCCTAATGTTGTCCCACTGATAAAAGATACTTCAGACCCGACGGGGTGCCACAGACAAAGGTATGTTCTTTTACTTTTCCTGCCCAAGAAATGGCAAGTGGCATGATTGCAATTCTCAGATTCAGGTCCTTTTTCCTTGAAATCCTGTCTGCTTTATGTTATTCAATATTCAATTTGTAGTTTTCACTGAGTGCTATTCAAGCTACAGTGCTTTGCAGCAGTTGGTTTGTTTTACACTGTCTGTTCAGGCTTCAGTCTTCTGATTGCTGTTATATGTCTGCACTGTGTTATTTGGTTAGCTTTGGGATAGCTCTCTTGGATATTTTAGAGCTCACACTTAAAAAGTCATAGATGTAGTAATCTAGCACTGATCAAAAATTTTTATTAGAATTCTCAAAAATAAGAATTTGTAAGAATAGAAGAGTATGGTTTCCAAGGAAGCTTTAGCTCTGTTACATCAGATTCTGAAAAGGAAAAGCCATACAGATAAAAGAGCTATTGTAGCAGCTTTTCTGATTGAATTAGCAGTGAGTGCTCTTCTAAGAGCAGCCTTCGTTATTAATCCAAATCAGTTACTGATACACCGGGACAGCTGAGTGAGGAGTCACCAACAGTGCACTGAAGAAGGTGAGTAATTCTAAGAAGAACTTAAGGAATGCCCTTCCTAAGTGGTGTGGTGTGAGCTGCTGCTGTGGTGAAGCAGTAACCAGCTACCTGTGATGTCTTAACAGGTGCTGTTAAAATGAAGGGGATGTCAAATGTTTGCTGTTGGCATTTCAGCGTGGTAAAAGAAGGTTGAATAAATCGAGAGGAAATGAGCCAGTCTTTGCTTAAAACTCATGAGTGTGTTGTGCACAAAGCCTTGTCATGAGGGAAGTTGTTTCCTCTACTCTGCTTTCCTTTATGAGTCTTCCAGATTCTCTAAAAGAAGCATGATGGGTGTTTTTAGTTGCCATGGAAGTCGTGTTGTGCCAAGGCAAGAGGCAGAACTCTTCTTTTTAGTCAAGAAACGAGGGAGATAACGTTCTTCTGGTGCAAATCATAGACTGTGGTGTTATCAAGACATAGTAAACCAACACAGAGTTGTTAGAGCACCATTTAACTTAACTGAAGCTTTTGAATTCCACTGAAGCCACAGGTCTCAGAGGTACTGCTTTTGTAAGCTTCATTTGACTGTGATAATAAGGATGTGGTTACTTGTTTTTCTGCCTTACCAGATTTGGGAAGCTTGTGATACCAAAATTGTCAGGAAATAAACTTTTTAACACAATCTGAAGTATTAGAAAGAGGGCATTCTTTATTATGGACACACCCAGAGGATATCTCCTCTAATCAGATGTGTATGGTGAGGTTTTACAACAGGGTGTTTATTCCATCCTGATCAAGCACTCGTCACAACATACTTCCTAGCTAATAGATTGTCATGGGTTAACATAGTTTGACTTTTAGTTAAAGAGAAATATAGAATATACATCATTTTCTCCTAGCACTAATTTCCATGCATCTGCCTCCATGGGAAGTCCTTTTCTAGTCCTGGAGGGTCGTCTGAGGGGGTCTCTGGTGGTTGTACTCACTGGGTTCTTCAGTATTAAAGGTGACCTTTTCTTGAACTTCTTTGGGCATGTGCTCTTGCTTCTTGTTACAAAACTTGGCCAAAATCCCCACTATATTCCTCATTATCTGTTTATCCACTGTTTCCAGCTATGTTTATCATCCTATGTGCATGCTTTTGCCTTCTTTTTATCTTGATTTTTTTTTTTTTTGGCTACTTAATCTTTAAGATCTATCTGGCAACCTCAGGGGAACTGAAAATGTCCATTCTCTGTTATTTATCACTTGCACAAACTCCTTGTCAGAGCAGGAGACTATTTCACAAGTTGTACTCTGTATGGACCAAACCTTCCTTACTTTGGGAACGAGCTCTCTGCATTTCTGTGTATGTGTGAGCAGTGGCTTGTCCATCTCCATCATTCAAACAATAGCTTCTCTTTTCCCAGCAGCCACAGCTGCTGTTGAGAGAAGGATGCAGAAGCCAAATAATAAGGGCAGGCTTACAGCTCTTACAAATCTGAGGGTGTGTGGCAGTGCTGGCTTAGGGAAAAATCATATAGTAATTCCACAGTGTTTTTGTACTTCCTTGGTGTCAGGAGCAAGTCTGTCTCAGAGTAAAAGTATTCATGCAGGAAAAGCTGAGCTGCCTGGACAGTGTTTCCTTCTTTAAGAAACATTCTTGCAACAGTGGGAATAGCTTTTGAGCACTTGTTCAACCATACTGGCTTTATGTTGACTTTTGAACTAAAATAACTAAACTGTTTTAATATTGCTGCAGAGCCTCATGATCATTCAGGGCTTGCTAATTCACAGTGTAAGGAACAGAATTTGTCATGTTAAAGGGTCTTGTACCAATCAAATTGTGAGGTTTGTATTTTGGAATTTGATGTCAATGTTGCCTTTTTTTCCTCTTGATACTCTTTTTTTTCCCTATACTATGCTCCTGTCATCACATTGACTTTAAATCCTGCATAAAAGTTTCCTCTAGTGCAGTTTCATGTTAGTTTATCTGATATCTGGCCCTTGATGAATCAGATCCCCTTGCCTCTTTGACTGTTAGTTTTTAATGCCTTTCCTCCCAGAATGTTTTATTTTGTAATTGAACAATAGAGATATAGCTGTTCAATTTGTGAAAATCTGCCCATCATTTCAGGGTTGATTTTTCACTGTGTTAGGTGGGGAACCAATTCTTGTGGTGCCACGTAGTGACTGACAGAGGGAAGCAGTGGAAGCATTTGCTCTTTGGGATAATCTGGTTCCTTCACTTTGGAGCAGCCAATTCACACCCTGGCTTACCAATTTTGTGGAATTGTGGCACAGGATGATGGCCAGCTCTGTGTGGTGTGTGGTTTTTTTTTTTGTTTTTGGTTTTTTTTTGTTTGTTTGTTTTCCGTTTTTGGGGGGTTTTTTTGTTTTTTTAATGTAATACTTTTATGGGGGTGGGTTGCTGCTGGGCAGAAGGGATCTCATGTTTCCATACCCTTCCAGCATTCCTGTTATTTGAGTTGCCACACACCCACCACCAGGCTTCTGCTTGGCAAATTCCTGCTGCCACTTGGAGGCAAGTGCAATGCTGAGGTCAAGGGAGGATGGAAAGTCAGGAACTTTGTGTAGAAACCCATTTGTACTTCAGCTTAGAATGGTGCTGTTTCTGGCCTGTGTGAGGTTCTCTTTAAAGAAGCAATCTGAAATATGTAAGGTCTCTTTGCATCAAAGAAATGCTCTTGCCTGTTTGCTTTCAGTTCTGGCTTGATTCTGTAGTTGTGCTTTTTCTACAGACACCTGTAGGACGTGGGGCTGTGGTTTGATTAGGGAAGGATGCCAGAAAAGTGAAAAGAGGATGAGAATGTGGAGGGATGATGATGATTATTGTTATTATTAAGTTTCTTTTTGCTTCTTGCTCTGGGTCTAGTATAGCCCTGAAATCTGACGTGTCTTAAAGTAAAATAAAAAAAGTGAGAGCAATTATCTGGTTTTGGTAGCATGGCAACATTTCTGGAGAGATTCTCTGAAGTATTCCCAGTGGACATGCACAATTAAGGGAAGTAAGTAGTCTGGGATAGAATATATAATCTACATAGTGACTTCCAGAATAGAAAGCCTCTAAGTAGACAGGTGATTACCGTGTGCATCACAGGAGAAGGAGGACTGTATGAAAGCTATTTATGCAATATACATATTCCCTGTCTGAAAGCTAAGTGAGCCTATGCCTGGGAGCTGCAATAACAAAATAAACAGATGAGATTGCTTTTTAACTTCAAAATAATACAACTGCTGCCTGCAGTCAGCGGGAGGATGAATGACTTCTCTTTGTGATCTGTATGCTGGATTAATGCAGTATATTTTATTTGGGTTGAACTGTTCCTTGATGGCTGTTTCAAGTGTGGTATATGACTATACTCTGCTTGTTACCCCAAATATTAAGGGATAGCTGCACTCTAGAAGTCTCTTCTTAAGAAGTTGTGCTTAACACCTTGTTCTCCTGTGTGCATGGGATAAAAAGATTCAGGACCTGTCTACTGAAGGAGTGGTGACTCTTACATCAGTCAGTACCATCATGATAAGTGTTGCTTGCCAAGTATTTGGTATTTTCTTTCCATGTACTTGAAATCTGCTGCTGCCTAAACTAGTTTTTCCATCTTTCTTTTGGTTGAGAATTATCAGCAGTCCATTTTTGGAAGTATTACACTTTTGCCAGAGGAAAGGTTTTAAACAAATTGAATCTATTTTTACAGGAAACAATCAATTTTCTAGTTTACAAAATTCGTAGTGGTGTGTATTTCCAGGTCCCTGATTAACTTTCTAATTTTGGTTGATTTTGAGCAATTTGTCAAAAAGGCAGATATACTTTTTCTGTAAGTTCCATGAAATTGAGCTGGGGCAGGAGAGGGATCTTAGGAATGCTCAGAGAAGACAGTGAGATGAGCTTGTGTTACAGACACAGAAGAGTTAATGTCAATAAATCTGTCTTTAAAAATGTCCCAAAGAAAAGCTGTGGTCAAATGTAGTATATGAAAATCTAGCATTCGAGCCAGTGTTCTCAGAATGAAATGTTGAGATGGTCAAAGCTCTGGGTTTTGGCAAAACTAAAGTAATTTTAACAGGCTTCTGTGGTTTTGGTGTTTTTTAAATATATGAGAATTCTCCTTAGCAGCAGTAAGCCTCTGTAAGCATTCATGTATTTGCTTTGCCAGCTGTAGGAGCTTAGATGCTGTCCAGTGTCACCAGGGATTGTGTCTGCATTTCTGTACAGGTAGGTGCTCCAAGAGAGGACAGTAGAATCTTTGAATTCAACTATTTAGTGGTTGTCTCAAGTATTTTACATTTCTACCATTACTACCTCAGAAATATTCCACTGCTGTCTGCTTCATATGGCTGCATCACTGTCAGTGTTCAAAGTGTTTTATAAATTTAATTAATACTTCAAGACACTCCTGGTACACAAAACAGATGGAGGTTTTTTTCAGTTATTTAGATTGCTCTGTAAGTTCTCAACTTCTGTATTTTTTTGCTTCTGTTCAGTATCTGTAATGTGAAATACATTCAGTCTGATTTGTAAAACTGACATAATAGTTGCAGGTTCTGTAATTCTCTCTAGTGGAATTCCCCCAATTTATTATTACTAAAAACCCAAACAAAACCCACATAATTATTTCAGAAACACAGTTCTTAATCCTGGTAAACAAGCCTGTGAAAAAGGAAGGTTTTAACCAATTTTATTTCACAGTGTTTCCCAGGTTGTCTTACAGGTGATAGAATAGAATATGAATATGCTGCCAACATGAGACAAACCTCCCTAAAAAACACAACAACTGAAATCTGCTGTGTCAGTGGCAATCTGCTGGAGATGTATTTCTCTGTCAGTTTATGACCTTGCATTTTTTGGTAGAATTTTCGTAGTCTGAGTGTGCATTTGGCTTTTAAAGAAAATTAACCTTGTGCAGGTTAATTAAGATTAATATCCTTCAAACTGGGTTTGGAAAAGAAAGAGAAATAAGGTTCCAGAATTAATTTAAAACTTTGGATTTTGGGTACCGTTTTTGTTCAGATGAAGAAAAGATCAGTCCTCAGAATAGTCAAGAGAGCATTATCATGTAGCAAAGTTAGATTATTAATGTTCCTTTCTGCACTCTGGAAATATCACGCTCTAGGTAGACTCTTATGGTTGTCAGAAGATGTAAATCAGGATGGAGATGGGTTAATTGTTGATAAGGGACAACTTAAGATCATTATGCATTAAAAATCTATTATTGAATTAAGTTAAAACTATTCGCTATTAATAATTTATCGTGGTATCGACACAAATCTGTACGTTTTCCAATCTCATGCTTTATTACAAATATTTATTGCAAATATTTGCAGCATATACATCAGAGCTAAAACCCCACAAAGGAATATATAAATTATGTGTAAGTAGTTGATGCACATTATCAAGGGGAGGAAGTGCTCCAGAGGACAAAAAAATGCTCGAGAGAAGCAGAGTCTGCAGTTATGAATTATTTCATATAAATATTGCCTATGGCATGGATATTTAAAGGGGGCGAAAAGCCGAATATATTACGGGGAGCTCACATCGGCTGCTGTGGGCGAGCTCTGGGAGCGATTCCAGAGGCGGGACCCGACTTGGGAGCCTCAGATACACCCGAATGTTTTGTCTCCAGCTCTCCCAATCCGGCGGGCTCGGTCTGCTGAAGCAGTGCGCGCTGTGGGTTCCTGGGCCGTGCGGAATCGCTCGGGGCCGGGGGCTGCGGGCTCGGCTCGCTCGCAGCCCCGCAGATGGCGCTGGCCCCGGCGCCGCTCTCCCGCCGCTGTCCGGGCAGGAATCGCTGTGCCGGGAATTCTGATGGGCTCCGCGCCTTTCAGGTGACTGCTGGAAACCAGATGTTTTTGATAAGATTTTGATAAATGTATTGGGATCCACTGAGAATAAGATTTAGCATGAAAATAAATAAAAAGCACCCGGGGGAGTAATTCTATTTTATTTATATTCCTTAGCTCGGATAGATTTATTTTTTAAAATTTTTTGTTCCGCTCTTTTCTTCTAGCCTTCTTAATGAGAGCATTGGACAATTTATCCCCACGATGAAATTATATGAAATGTTTTTTTGCCCTTTTTTTGAATCTAAAACCTTCAGCGATGCATACATCACAACTGAATTTTCAAAGGAAAACTCTTTGAAGTCCTTTTTTCTTTTTTCTTTCTTTGTGTCTCTGTCTCCCCCTTTCTCCATCTCTCCCCCCTCCTCCTCTCTGTCTGTCAAGTTCAAGAGCAGCTCAGATGCCATGAATTAAGTGAAGCACAAAAGGGGAAAAGGAGACCCTTTTGAAGAACAAAGGCCTCCCATTAGGCTGCCGTGTTCTTTCTCTGACCAAAATTGCTCCCTACATGGTTTTTATTGCTGTCCACATGCTTGGCACATAAGGTAAATACAGTAGGACCCTCGTTACCTCACACTTTCTCTTCCTCTTCCCCCTTCAATAAATGTTTTGTCTCTTTGATGTCCCTAGTAATTCTTATACTGATTGTTCCCACCCTCATAAAAGCCCCAGGGGTAGTCATGGTGGTGGATAGCATTAGATACTGTGTAAATGCGTCCAGAAAAGAAGACAAACTGCAGCCAAAGAATTTATTTCAGGTGGAAGAGAATGGGAAGGAAATACAGATGTTTTCTTTTCAACATGTTGCCTCTTTGCCCCAGCTACGCTTGTATTTCCCAGGGAGGTTCATAATTTCTTCCTGTTTGTTTCAAAAACAAACAAGGAAATAGGGCTAAGTCAGAATTATGAGAGAATGCATGCCAAGAGACTTAAAAGTGATAGAAACCTTCTCTTAAGCCTTCTTGATTATTTATTTTTCTTTGGTTTGGACAGCTCTCTGTTTCACAGCTCTGGTGAAAAGTACCAGCTAAGGTTCAGACTGAGGTGGATTTCAACATGTGAACTGTGCAGTGCATGCCTTTTAAAAATAAATCAGTCAGGCCCTTCCTACTGAAGAGAAGTTTAAAAATAGCACTGAAATGTATGCATGCATTTTAAAAAACTGGAACCAGTGTAAAACACTATCTTAAACCTGAAATTGCAACAGAACTTTTTAGTACTTGAATGACAAAATTTGATAATAGTTTCAAAGACATCTTTTGGTGAGTTAATTTTTATGGCAGAATCCTGAAAAGCGAAAAGAGTTGATGTGAGATAGCATAATTCATGCAGAAGTTGTCTGAAATCATGAAGTGTACAAGTGTTTCTTGGAATTTGAAATTGTGTTCTTCCCAAAGAAATTGTTTTCAGAAGTATATATTTGCTTTGATATTTGTACTTGTTTTCATCTTCTGGTTCTTCCTTTTTGGTGACATGAAGTAGTTTCATTAGGTTGTGTAACACAATTTAATATGTAATCATTAACAGAACGTGTAACTGTTTTTATTTTTGGTGCTACTTCTTACTGCTGCCACCTCATCTCCTGGAGTATGTGCTTTTCTGAGCATCTACTGTTATGAACATAGTAATTCCAGAGAAAATGACAACAAGACTACTTAAAGCAATAACAATGACTCTTATCAGTCTATTTTGTAGATTACAAGGCAAGGAAAATCCACCTTGAAATCCGACTTTTCATGGCGAGTTTGGGGTTTTTTTTAAGCTTCTTCCCCCCCCCCCCCCCCCCCCATGTTGCATAATACATTTTAAAATAAATTATTGATTGTAATCAGTTGAATATTTCCTCACTGCGTGAACAAGGTTTTACATACACATCTCTGCAAGGGAATTAAATTTGCTTCCCCTTGCCCTTGTAATTGGCCTACTTAGCTTCCTGCTGTGTGTGTGGTGGGGGAGGCCATTCTGGCACTTACTGAACTTTCAGTGTGTCATTGGCATATTTTGATCCTTCCTGCATGCAAGGATGGGTCGTCTGAAGTGGCATCTGCACCTTCAGGTGTGTTCTGGTAGAATGCCCCATAGGTAGCAGTGGTGCCTCTGCTTGTGGTGGATGTGGATGCTGTGATTAATGGCAGTGGCTACAGCTGCCTGAGTGTGGAAGATGAACCTTTGTTCTGCCTTCCCCCTCCCTCTTGCCA
Source organism: Cettia cetti (assembly GCA_013401135.1). NCBI lineage: Eukaryota > Metazoa > Chordata > Aves > Passeriformes > Sylviidae > Cettia > Cettia cetti. The sequence goes on from VZUI01086827.1 coordinate 107,193, forward strand.
TGCCCCATTTGTCATGTGGCCTCTCCTGTTGTCGTTTAACCTATGTCCCCTTGCTCCGTGGAGCTGTACCTGCACTCATCTTCCCCAGCCTCACAAATCTGTGCCAGACCCTCCCTTCCCCTCTGCCGGGGGCCTGGTTCTGGTCACAGGTCAGAGCTGATGCTCCCCCTGGTCCTGAGTGCAGGCCAGGCTGTGCCAGGATGGTCACGGCTGCGAGGGAGAGGAGGTGTGGCTGCTGCCTCCAGTTTAGCCACAGCATCTCTTGGTTTGCCTTACCTGCTGACCAGGAGCACTGGAATGCTTTTGTGGGGAATTGGGACCAGTTTGGGAACCTCTAGGTTGGGCAGGGTAGGAGGAAGACTTCCTGAGGGAGGTGGGGCTGTGTTGCACAGAGTTAACGAGGCTGGAAAAACCTTTGAGTCTCACCTATGGCCTAAGTCCCCCATGGCACTGAGTGCCACAAGCAGTCTTTTCTTAAATACCTCCAGGAAGGGTGACTCCCAGCACCTCCCTGGGCAGCCCATCCCAATGCCCAGTCCTTCTTTCTTATGTTCAGTCCTTCCTTATGTTCAGCCTAAGCTCCCCCTGCTGCAGCTCAAGGCTGTGTCCCCTAGTCTGGTTGCTGGTTTTCTGGGAGAAGAGAACAGTGTCATGCAATTAAGTAACATGATTTTAATGCTACTTGGAATTTCTATGGGGATGAATAGGAACTAAAATATAAATCAACTTTACCAACACAATAAAAGCTGAGTGCCAGCTTCTGAGTATTCCTTTCAGCAATAGTAAAATGATTTTCCCAGGCATGTCTTGTAAGTAACTTTTTTGAATTCCATCAGATTTTTCTTCCTTATATTTTTTCTCTCAGAATATGTAATATACACCTGAAAGAGGACTATGGGAATTTTCAATTGTACGTCTGCACAAACAGACTCACAGTCTGAATTTTGAGTTTTACTTGACAATTTCTGTATAAAGACCAGTGACATAGTAGATATAAAGGTTTGGTGGCTTCCATTGAAGACTTGTTGAAATAAGTCATGAAAGAATGTGTTAGCAAGAGGCTGAGTTTTAATTATTCAAAACTCCTCCTTACATAGGAGCTTCAGATTTGTAAGAATAGTGCCTAGTGCCTTGAAAACATTGCACAATGAAAAACACTTAGATTGCTACTCTTTAAATAAGCTGAACATTTTAAAGAAATGATGATGTCTTCAGAATGATTTTGTTTCTTTGGCACTGATGCTGCTGGAATTTTCTCAGGTTTGTCTTCATTTTGAATTGCTAGGTATTGAGGAAAGGCTTAGCAGAGCTCTGAAATGTGAGGTTGGTTATTGTAGTCACTGAATAGTCATATTCACAGTGTCAATCCAGGATAAGGGGTTCAGTACATTATCTGTTTCTTCCCAAAGGGCTAATATTTCTTATTGGATTCTTAGTAGAGCCTTGAAGCTGTGTAACTACTCTCATCTTCATCACACAAAATGTAAAATCTCTTGAGGTAAATAAAATTTTCTGCTCTTTTATTCTTTCATTTGCAGACAACAGTAAGCAAGACTCCTTGTTCTTCAGGTTGTAGCTTGCATTCTGAGTTCTCTGCCGCTGGAATGTGCTCTCTTTCACTAGCTTGCTTTAGGTTATAATATGGAGATTATTCTTTCTATGTTTACCTTGCTTGTTTCTTGTATTTAGCATTTTTCAGGCAGCAACATAAAATGGAAACTTGTGCAAAAAAGATTGTGTTGCATGTTGAATTCTGAATCACCGAGTAAAACTTTCAAAGTTTATTAGCATTCCTCTGCAAGAGGAGATTTTGCATACTGACACTTGGATGTTTTCTTTTATCTGGGCCTTAGGGGTTAAATAAATTAGAAATTGGTGTTGCAAAATCTATTCAACTGATAGATTACTAATACATCTATTCAGTAAAGCGACTTCTCTGGTGGGTGAATTTTTCAGGCTGTAGTGGTTTAGGAAATGATGACCTGTTTTGCCATGATGGTTTGGCATACCCTGACTGGCCATTAGCAAAGAGGAGACAGGAATTTGCATATAAGTGACCACTTGCTCTGAAGGACATACAAGAACTGTCCCTGTATAGAAAAGTCAACACCTTTTTGGCTACAATCTTCTTTCATTAAGGGCAAAGCTAATCTGAATTATACTGAATAATTTTGTACAGATGCGAGGACGCAGCACAGGTTACCGACACATTGTAACTTGTGGTGCTGGAGACCTGGCCTTTTTTTTTTTTTTTTTTGCATATAATTTTTGGATAAGGAGTCTGTTGTGTTGATTTTTGGGTATGTGTATAGTGTTCAAGTTCAGGAAGATCCATTCTCAGGTGAAGATTTTAGATATGGAGGACTTCATAAGATGTAGCCCTGAGATGACACCTAGAGAGATGTATCTACACTTACCCCTTCTCCATGGTTTAGATTTAGGGACCACCCACCTGATTTTTTTCTGAGATACCTAAAAATTTATATGAGCATATATTGTAATATTGTATAGGAGCAAGTGTCAGTATTCTTGGTGAGGTCTAGAGAGTTGTGGAAATGGCTTTTTCACTTCAGAGCTGTTGTATGAAATTTGCCATTTAGGATTAAGCACTGATCCCAGATTCTGTTTCTGGGCAGAGTACCCGCATTGGAGGAGAGCAACCCTGCACTACTCAATTTTACATTAGAGTCTTGTGGATGTCTTCCGTATCCATACTTGGAGAGCTTAATTAACAGAACTAATTACTGTTCCAGATAGATCTACATGTCCCCATGCAAATTAACACGGAGTTGAAGAAAGTAGAAAGGAAATGAAGCTGTCGTGTCTGTGGCTGCTTATCAGCTGCTGAGTCTGTTTTGGGAGCGCACGCTGAGCACTCGTGTCGTCCTGGGCAGCTGAGCAGCGATGCCTGTGCTGGTGCTTGGCATTAGGAGAAGCAGAGAAGCCCTTTCTGAGGCTGGTCTGCTTTTCCTTTTGCTTGCCTCACAGCCAGAGCGTGGCTCTGCTTTGTCTTCCTCAGGAAAATTGCTGCTGCTGTCGGCTGTGCGGATTTGCTCTGCGGACACAGGCTGGGAGTCTCGGGAGGAGAGAGACTCGCAGTTGTAATCTCTCCTTGCCTTGCCTCTGGTCAGGCAGCCGATTGTTTTTCTGGTTTGGTTCCTCCGGGTGGCATCTGTCTTCAGGAAAAATTTCCTTACAGCCAAGTGTGGGCTGCTGAACTGTGGCTGTCTCAGCACCGCAGTTCCTGACTGCTACGCTGAATTAATTATGTGAGCAGTTATGGTGGAGGTGCTGGAAATGTTTGTGGCTGCTCAGAATGAAAGAGCTGCTCTTAAATGAATTTCTTTGTCATCCTCTGGAGCCTTTTTTGGTTGGTTTTACATTACTCTTTAAAAAAATTGAATTCCTGAAAAATAATATTTTGTATGTATAAAAGTTGGGTTTGTGGCACTTAGAATACCTTTCCTATCCTGTGATTTTATTCTCATTGTTAGAAGTGGTTCATATGCCTACACAGCGTTTCACTCCCATCTCCTAAGCTTAATCTTACTTCATCTTTCTAGTTGTAAATGCTTGTTTAATACTAATCAACTGTTTCTTTGTTGTTCAGCATATTACATTTTAACTGTGTGTTGTTGACACAGTATTACTTGGAGGTTCCTCTTAAATGCCTGTTTTAAAGATCTGGAAAATAGTGTTCTGTAAAAGATTGGGTTAAAATTACTTGTACAGAATTAAAAATATGTCAACTGTGTGGCTGTACACAGCCAGATGTTGCAAGATCAGCATGAACCTGACAAAGCCTAGAAGGGATTCTGCTCTTGCTAGGTAAAGACTTGAACAAATACATGGGACCTGAAGTGTTTCCCCAAAGGCCAAAAGAAATGAATTCTCTCGAATCAGAATGTGATTTCTCTGGAAAAGTTTGTTCCACTGAGAACACCTTCTCAGCATCTCCTGGGACTTGAGCCATAAAGGTCTTGGGTTCAAAGCAAGCTGGAGTTTGCACAAGGCAAGTGCAGAGAAATAATTAGTCTAGTGAAGGCTGGGGTACTCAATTCTCTTTTGTTTCATGGAGAAAATGTGGCTGTGTTTTTGCTGTATGAGTTATTAAATTGTTTTCTTTTGCAATATTTTCTTTAAGAAAGGGAGAGCTTTAAATGTTCATTTTTTTTCACGTTTAGTTTTTAAGAAATCAAGAGCTTTTTGGCTGGCATAATGATTTATGCCATTCAAAGCTGTGAAACTGAAGTTCTTTGTAATGCAAGAATCAAACTCATGTCATGGCAAACAATTTTCCAAATGCAAAAGAAATGTGTATTATACAGAGTTTGTATTGCTTTGGCTACAGTCAGCTGTGAGGCGCCTTTGCTGCTCAACAGCTTTACTGGTCAGTGGCTGAGTAAAGTTAATAGGACTTGCAGGTAGCAGAACCTCTTTAGTTGTTAAACAAAAAAGCAGCATCACATTCATGTTCTTTTTCATGTTGTTTTTCTTCCTGGGGAAGCCACGACTGAAGACATAAGCTAAAAGGATGGAAATGACAAAATGCTATTAAAATAACAGCAACGTTTTTTACCGTTTATCGGTGCGTAAAATACACGGTGTAATGTCTGCTCTCAGAGATAACAACTGTATTTTTATGGTGAAAATGGAACACAATGAACTGTTGTTCAGCAGATACTTAAAGCATTACTGGGACAGCTTTGCCTGCTATAAATTTATGTAAACTGTACCAAAATCTGGATTTTAAGAAAATATGTATGCTGAAGTTTGCAGTGTTGTTTTTTGACCAGATGTTTTGAGCTTGTCTTATGTGCACAGAAGTTTCAAGTAGCAGTGCTGCTTAAAAGTTAAAATAAATCTTTTGCATTTCAGAAGGTGCTATTTTAAAAGAGTATAGTTCCAAATAAAGGGAAGGAACTCCCTTATTCTGTTTCAGAGTGTTCCTTGAGGAGGAACCTGTAAAATTGCTGCTTGTGTGAATTTTCTCTACTTCGTGGGCAAGGTGGGGAAGTAGAGACGAGCAGCAGTTGGAACTTGAAAATGGATATTTCCGTATAACTAATAAAATTACTCTTCAGGTCACCAGGGCTGCAGAGTCAGCTGTTGTGTCCAGTGGATTTTGATTAAATTGGAGCGCAACATTTTCTTTTTCCCTTTGTGTGAGTCTGGCTCTTTGAGGCATGCCCTCCTAGAGCATGTACTGTTTCAGTCCTTATTTCAAGCATTTCCACTCTTTGTACCTGCTTTGAGCCTTAGGATTTTTTGCCACATACCTTGACCTTGGTGTACTGTGCATTTGTGAAGCTAATAAGGTGGCTTTAAGAGAATAGCCTGTCCCTCAAGTTAAGGGTGAGAGGCTAGGAAATAAACACAGAGCATGCTAAAGAATGGAGGAGAACAGAAAGATATTTAAGAGGAGATTAAATACACCTTTACATAATTTCTAGGTGGCAGGGAAAAAGATGATGTACTGACAAAAGGTTGTGTTTTCTTTTTATGGTAATAGATTTTTGTTGTTAACCTGTTTACAAGCTCGAAATCAGATTTTTATACAAAAAGCCTCTGAGCTTTATTAAACCTTACAGGGTGGCAGGATTTTTGGGCAGGGGGATGTTTAATCCTGTTTTTCAAAGAACATTGAGATTATTAGGCTATGCTGACTGTTTAATTCCATTTCTTGTCATTGTTTTGCATCCACTGTCCCGTTGGTTACATTTTTCGGGGGCATGGAAGTCTCAAGGAGACTGCTTTCTTAGGAATTCCCCAGTAAATGGGCAGGTAGAGGAAACTGCTGTCATTCATATGAAAGGAAAGAATTCAGTAAGAACATGAGATGCATCAATTGTTGGAAAATTAATGCAGAGAAGAGACCTTTATAAACATGCTTATTGGAAAAGCTCAGTAAATCAGAGAAACCCATCTTTAATCTATCATATATATATATATATAAATTAAATGCTCCTAAGGCAGAGAAGTCTTTTGTATGGTGAACTGTACAGTTACTTTTAAACTCTGCCAATTCTTTGACTCTGTGGGACAGTGTACCAATGCTGGTACTGGTGAAATTGAGAGTGTAGAGTAGGACTGGAACAGTGCAGACACACAATTGGGTTCAGAGGACATGCTTGCCAAAAGAAATGCTTGCCAAAAAGGTGGATTTGCTGCTACATAAATTCTTGTTCTGAGGTAATACAGATTTTTAGCTTTTCTGGAAATGACTCTGCAGAACAGCTTTTTGTAGGTTGAGTCTCTCATGTACCTACCTAAAGGGGCGAACTCTTGCTTTAATCATAATCTGGTTAAAAAATTTCCAAAACATAAAAACTGCAAGATGCAACCAGTTCAGGAAAGAACCTTTAGTAGTTTAAATTCCCTGTGAATTACATTGCCACTCTCTGTGTTCTAGCAACATTTATATCTTGTGATGCTTCAAGGGGGAAAAAAAGTTTTGGCTAACTTTTAATTGAAATATGAAAACAGTATAAATTCACCATGTTTTCTTGGAAGTTTCTGTTCTGAGAAAGGAGGTAGTGTCTAAATAGATTGAGATATTAAGGAAAACTGAAATTGAGCAGTGCTATGGCAGCTTTTTTTTTTTTTCTGTGAATTTCCTGTATTAGAGTATTACACATATCAGATACTAGTTTAACCCAAATTAAATGTGTTCATGGTATGGTGGGCCCTGTCTTGTTCTTCATTACCGTGGCAACTATTAGAAGCACCTGTAAAAAATGAAGGACTTATGGGTATCTTTTCATTCTCTTTTGCTGGTAAGAGAGCTGATAGAACTCAGCCTTGTTATTTTTCAGTCAGAGCAGTCTATGAACTAATTATGATCAAAATCTAACTAGTAATTCTAAGAGATGAGAATTGCATCAGATGTCTTGAGTCAGTATTGATAAAACACGTCCTGATCCTGTGGCTCCAGCTTCAGTAGGTTTCTGTTGACATTGCCTGATGCATTGCATTTTGTCCATTGCTTTTATTTGAAGGAAGCCAAGATCATAAAGGTGTAAGTGTATTTTGCAGTGTAAGACTTTTGGGTGGTCACAGTTGAATGCTTTTTTTAAAGGGGAAAGCTAATATGTTACAATCACTAATGTACTGGAGACCAGCAGCAATGATGGTGACTTGAGTGACCCCTCAAGTTTGTTTATCTGATTACAACTCTTTTTTTTTTAGCCACTTTGCAGTGTAACATCTCTTTCTGAAACATCTGAAACATCTCTTTCTTAAGTATCTGTACTTAAGTTATGGTTCCAAGCTCAGCTAAGCCAACTTAACAGCTCTCTGAAGCTGAAATGGGATTCCCCTTGCTCCTTACCTTCAACATCATTATCTTGTCTTTGCTCTTTTTCCTTTGGAAAGTCTTCTACTGTTCTAACAAGTTATATACCCTTCTGGAAGGGTGCAGTGACAAAGCCAGCACAGTGTAGCCAAAAATGGTGGGAAATCCAAGTGTGGAGTGTGGCCTCCTCTCAACAGTGCTAAGCCATCACGTTGCTGTACCCTGGCTCTTCACCCTCATGCTGAAGCTGTGACAAACCTTTTTAAGTTTCCTGCCACTGGAAGGACAGGGCAGTTTTCCTTTCCTACTCCTTCATGATTCAGCCTCTGCCTTTGTAGCTGTTTTCAGTCTTTGGCTACCACACATAGCTGACTTAATGTGGAAGAAAAATGATTTTCTGTTAGTTTTTATGAAGTTAGTTTTCTTCTGGACTGCCAGCTAAAATTGTCTCTCCCTCTGGTTAGGCGGGCACCAGGGAGGGGGCAGTGTGAGCGAAGAGGTAGAGCCAACTTTTTGTAATTGGGGGATAGAAAGAAAAGGAAGCTTTTTTTTTCAGTGCTGGACAGTCATAAGATTGGCTTTGCTATAAAATCTAAAAGTCTTGTGAGGCTGTGGTTTAAACAATTCAAACCAAACTAGATTGATTCTGCTTGGTCTCACCCTCAATGGCATTTGCTCTGCTGGGCTTCTCTGATTTTGCAGGCATCCAGGTTGGGAGCTGAGCTGCCATAATTGTTTTTCAGAAGGGTTAATTTTCTGATGCCCAGTTCTGTGGGCTAATCATGCCAGCTGTGGGATGAGTGGAATGCTGGTGTGACCCCATGGGAGGGATGGCAAGGGGAAAAGGGGATTGCTCTACAACTTTGTCAACTTACATTGTTTTCACTACCACATTAATAAAAAGTTTCAACTACTTCTACATCTACGTGTGTTTTGTAGATGAGATAATTGACTTACATGATACAAACAAGAGGGAGATGTTATGTGAATAAGACAATGTTTCTGCAGCCCTGAGGGAGATTGAGTTATAGTGAGAATAATCAGGGGTTTGTGAAAATATATGAATCAACAAAGGAGATAAAGGAGGCTCTGATGGATAGAAGGTACTTGACTGGGGCTTCTGGGAGTCAATATGAGATGTTCTTGGTATGTTCCTGGCAATCATGTTCCCATGGTGATAGGAAAGCACTCAGTTATCTGTGTCTTGTTCTGGACTTGTATTGGACAGATGGAAATCAAAATACAGATCCTATACTTCTTGCATAATTAACATTTGCATCTCACTGCTGTGAGATGTAACTGAGGCCAAAAGATTAACAGGATCAGGAAAGAAAAGGGATTATTCATTTACAGTACATTATGCTAGGTTAAATGAAAGCTTTGTAAAGCCTTTGTAAAGAATTGAAAAACCATTATACAACAGGGAACAAATAAAGTGCTAACCAAAGGGGATTAGGAAGAAACTTCTCTGGTAAGTGGGCTTTTCCATGGGTGTCCACTGTGAGGTTTCTTGTACCTCATATTAATCATAGTCAGGCAAGTCTTTGGTTCAGCAGTTCATCTCTTTGCAACAATTCTTATGACCATTTAAACAGATGCTATCTGTTGATTCAAATAGAAGTGTGTGCCTGGGAAGACTGCTTAGGGCAGCAAAGTTTAAATTTAGTTGTGTACAAGAGCTCTTTCCAGCAGAGAGAGCCTCTGGAGAAAGGCCAGGGTCTGCCACCAGCAAAGTGTAACCAGAAACCTGACAAAGAAATAGCAAGGGTGATTATTTGCAGTAGGGGTGTGTGGTAAGATTTGTAAGTGAAGAGCATGTGGAACATCAGATTGGTGCTGGGGAGGTTTAAAAATTCAGCTGAAATAGTGGGCACATGATTGAGAACTGAATGTATGCCTGTCTTCAAGTGTGATAATTAAAAAAGCCCAGTAATAAAAATTGATGCTAAAACCAAGTAAGGTGATCTCAGCAGCAATAAAAAGGGCCTTTATAGTATGGTACATGTGTTTCTGTAATTAGCAGGACAACAGCTCTAATAAATTAGTCATTAATTTGATTGTTAATTTAATAAGCAAACTGATGATTCATTGCACACACAGAGTAGTTGTCAACTGAAATAATATTGCAGAATTTCGAACTTGCATAGTGAAGTAAAATGTGAAAGGATTGTGAGAAATGCTGTTTGAAGAGACTTGCTGATGTACCTGTTGACTCTTGCAGCCAAGTAATTTCTGAGAGAACAGCTTATGGTGAATGCACAAGTATTGATGGCTGATTTTTAATACAAAAATGAGGGAAATTAAATAATAAATTCAGATGACTTGTTTAAAATTGTACCTCTGCCACTGGGTAATTACTATCCATCAGCAAAAGCTGCTTGACAGACAAGTAGCTGTCCATACTCTGCTATCTAGAAGGATGCTATACATTTTTAGGTTCTAAAAAAAAAGGTTTATTGAAGAATAAACATAATAAATACCTTATATGGCTCCCCCCTCCTGATGAGGCAAAGAGGAGTCCAGATGGAGTTCTGGTCCTCTATGACTGTCTGCTGGCTTAGGAGGATTCCAGCTCCAGCTTTGCCAGTTTGCTCTCTGTTCTCTGCTTCTGAAATAGCAGCCTGTGTGGTTTTTTTCTCTCCACAGTGCTCATGTCCTGGTTAGCAAATGAGGAGAGGCAGTGGCATGGCTTGGGAAGCACTGTCTGATGTAGCTGTGTGGAGTTACCTTTCTTAAGCTAATGAAACACAAATAAACAAGGAATTGTTTGGAATACCCTGATCTGTTTCTCCTGATGGTGTTTAGCAAGCTGATAAAGCTCACGCAATACCCATGAATGCCTTTATTTCAGACTTTGCATACAACACTTGTTACGATTGCAGCATGTAGGAGGATTGTCTCTGCAGATAGCCAAAGTGAGCCACCACAGCAGCACCTCTCCCCCTGCTCCCCATTTCTCAGCTTCTGCACTAGTTAGACACCTCTCTGGCCTGATAAAGTAGTGTCAAAACGCCCCACCAAGCCCCCCAAATAGAGGAAATTATGGAATTTCCATTCCCCTCTTTGATGAGAGACAATTCTTAGGCTGACTGACCAACCTGTGGAGTTGTAGTCCATGGGCACTTTCTGAAATGTGCAGGAGGGTGAGGACCTCTGTTCTTACACAGAGCACCACCTGCATTTGAGTGGCCCTGAGTGTTTCCTAAAAATGGGGAGAAAAATGCCATTCTCAAAATAAATGGGAATGGGGAGGAAGAGGAATTGCTTGAGAGACTGCATGAGTTGGACTGCTAAGATCTGCGAGACAAGGCAGCTTGCATTTAGTGATTTTGACTGACTAGAAAGAAACTGATTTGTTGATGTTAAATATTTGTTGATGTCAGTAAATCTTAAGTGACCAAGGAAGCTGCGGAGAGGGGGTGGAAAAATGAGTGAGTCAATAGTGTCAAAAAATAGGGCAGTTTTATTTTAAAAGCTGGAGGTCAGTTGCACTCGCTTGAGCAACTAGATAATTTTGTTTGCTGATAGACAATTTTTGGTCAATAAAAATAATCTAATGTCAATTCATACAATTTTCTGGGGTAGGAGAGAAAGTATTTTCAGATGAATTTGCTGTAAGCCTTTTCAGTTCTTGTTAAGATTAAAGCTCTGTTTTGTAATTGTATTGATAAAATGCACTCTTTTATAATGTATGTGATTTAGAATGGCTTACTTCATTGATTACCAAATTAAAGTGATACAAAATCAATAGTAACACATACTAAAAGGATTAAGGACAGGATAACTGAAAAATCTCAATACAGTTGTTAATGGAAAGTCAAAATCTACTGGCTGTGTCTTTTTCTTCAGCAGATGCTTTCTGTATCTGCCAGCGAGCAGGAAGAAGTATGGAAACTTCAGTGGTGAAGTTCTCATTGAATGCAAATACTGATGGAGTTGCTGCCACCAGGTCCATTACTGCAAAGGGGTCTAAGTCACCAATTCTTTTATGGGAACTTACCCATGTATTTTATTTCAGCTAAATAGAGTGCTAAACAGCTAGCAAAAATGGTGTAGGTTTCACTTTTGTGCTCTGGAACACGTACACTCTAGAAATGAGTTGAATTGTGAAGAATTACAGTCAGGAAATGGCTTTTCAAGTGGGGCAATACCTATGATAACACAATACTTGAGTTACAAATATGGTTGAGTCTAACCTTATGGTGCTGCTAGGAAATTTGTAACATCAGGAGAGTTGCTAACCAAGCCAAAGATGTGATGGAATCAGAGTGTGAAAAGCCAGTCACACTGAATTTAAAATTCAGGATATTTGGTTTCACCAAGCTTTACCTAGTGAACAGTGACTTGCTCACTGACTATAAGGGGTCTTATGGTTAAGGGAGCCTCTTTAATTAGCCCAAGGTGCACAGTAAGATCCAGCTGCTGGAAACTGATGCTGGTGATTTCATGTCTTTGGGCATGCCTTCTAAAAAAATGAACTGCCAGGTAACAGCTGAAGCTAAGAAAATGGTTTATAGCTCTGTCTATAGAGTGTGTTAATGAGACTGTTCTTTAATCTATCACATGGAAGTTGAGGTAGAAGTTGTACAGGAGGTGCTCAGTGGCATTCTTTTATTACAAAAATGTTGTGTTTCTCTCCAGGTCTCATCTGAAGGCAAAACCTTCACTCGTCCTTCTCTCTTCCCCTCCATCCCCTACTTAAGCTGTTCAAAAGCAAGTACCATGTGTAGGGTTAGAATTGGTCAAATGACATTTGAATTGCATATGTGCAATTTCAGTGCCAGTTTGTCCTCAGCATGCAACAAATAACATGAAAGGAACCATAGCAGAGATAAGTGCTGTAGAGGACACAATCAATATGTACTTAAGTCTTCTATATTTTTGAGATGTACAAAACTTGCCTCTTTGGTGTAAGGGATACATGTGAGTGAGAGCAGAGAGCATCTGTGTGTGTGCATGAAAAAATTTGCATTTAGAGTGTCTCCTCCTTAACACCTGACATTAAATATTTATTTATTATACCAGTATTTGCTGGTATTACTGTTAATTCTTTCAAAATTGCGTGTTGCCTTCCAATGTAAAATCTCTTCATTTTTCAGCCTCTCAGGTTCCAGACTCTGCCAGTTATATGCCCCTTTTGTTTCTTCCTGCAAAATGTGCAAACTTAACTGGCTTGCAATACAGACTGAGTACCTTCAGTTTTTAAGTCTTGGCTTTTATTAATATGCAGTGGACTGTCAATGTTAATATGGTGTGGTTCTTAAAGTGCAAATTATGCCAGGTGTATAGGGAAATACTATTTTTTTCTTCCTTCTGGTGAATTGTGATTTTTCCTTTTTTCCCCCAGTTGAGAGGGCTTACAGTCATCATTTTTAACACTAAATGGCGTGTTTCTCTTGCTCAGTGGTCGTGCCCTGCCAAAGCTTTGTGTGTTTCCCTGGTCATTTTAATGCCACCAGCTCAGCTGTTTCTTTGAAGTGCTGCTGATTAGAAAAAGAAAAGAAATCTGGAAGGCAGAAAGGGTAGAGAAGAAAACCAAAAGTACTTAAGCAAACGAGCAGCTTTCAAGTTAGGGATGGATTAAGGCTAGTTCTCAGAGGTGGGATAATGGGAAGAGCTCACAGGTGTACAGTGTCTTAGATACATTATGGAGGAATAAAATGTATAGCTAATGTCCAAAATGCACATTGAAGTGCTCCTGTTTGTTTATATTTCCCCTCTCCTAGATAAATGTACATTCACATATGAGACATCTGGCATAATGGTGGCCTCTTGAGAAGTGACAGGCTGAATGTTCCTGGGTAAGCTTGCCATGCCCTCCTTGAAGAATAGGCATCCCTGAGAGGTGCTTGTGCCAGCTACAAGGACAGACATTTGGTAAAGTCAGCACAAACAGGAGTGACTGATACTGAGTCTGTTTCTTATCAGCCTCCTGCTCTTTTGGGGACTGATAAGCATCATGTTGTTATTTTTACTTAGCCAGGTTTCCAAAGGAAAGAGAGGTTTGTGTTGTCTTTCTGACTTTTCCTTTCCACTCTCTTGCAGAAACAGTTGTCCAATTTTAACCAAATTGAACAGATTTTGATGTTTCAATGGTATTAAGTTCCTGGAGAATAAGAGATAAGATTCTGAGTATGTGCAGTTAATATAGGGATTCCTAATTCTTCAGGTATGAGATCTTTCATGTTACAATTTTTTGTGGAAATAACTGCTGTATTTTCATGCACAACAAGGAGTCAAAAAGCCAATCAAATGCCAGGACTTACCAAGAAAAGATCAGCAGGCAAAGCAATATAAGAAAAAATAGCATTGTGCCACAATCTGTTAATGCTTCTTTCTCTTGGGTACTAGGCTGTGCAGCTCTTCTCCTCAGACATTAAAAAAAAATGTAGAAAAGCAGCATAAGAAATTACTTTATTGAATCCACTCCCACTTTTAATGGACAACTGTGTAGACTTGAGAGATTATCATCATAGAAGATAGAGCTAAAGGGGAATATGGCAGAAATCAGTGAAGTGTTGTAGAGGGGGAATAGAAGCTTACAGTTCATGGATTCTTTTTGTGCAAGAAATAGGGGACATGAAAGTAGTCCTAAAGAAGATAGATTCAAAGCAAAATAGAAAAGAACGTTCTTTATTGTATCTTAGACTGTAGGGCTCCTTGCTGCAGGCTGGTTCCTCAGTTTGCCTTCCTTCAATGGGATGTTAGTGCAGATTCATGGCAGAGAAAGATCTGTTGAGGTTCCTTCATGTTCAGCAGCATCCTCTGCCCCAAAGAGTCTGATTTATAATTGAGGGTGGGCAGTGTCCCAGGTACCATCTGTGTTCCTGCTTCCCAAGAGCCAAAGGAGATTAGCAGGGATAATACTTGGGCCCATCCTTTCCCCTGTGCCTGTGGGGGCTCTTCTTACCAGCACTGCAGTCTGAGGAGAGGAAAGATTTCTTCCTTGTGGCTGTGCCAAAGGAAAAGCAGAGAAAGCCTGGGCCTTATCTGTATGGCTTTTCTGGTGGGTTGGCCAGCCAGTACTTACCTGTGGCCAGTCAGCTCTCCCCAAAGGTTTTGAGGTTCCAGACCAGCCCCAGTGCCTTCTCCCTGGTTGTTTAGCCAGCTGATATGGAATAGACACAGTGAGAAGTCTGGGGTGAAGAGCTGCAGGCAAAAGTAGTGAGCTGTGAGTGCAGGATGCAGAAAGGTGCTGTGGAATGAATAGAAAGAGGGATCCATGCTTGTAGGTAAGGAACAAAGGGCAGGTTTTGTATGGAATGAACAGCTGTTTGTCAGTCACAAAGTCACTTTGGACTTTTACACTGAGAAAGCTGATATAGAAAGAGTACTGTAAAAATTTGAAATTTTACAAAGCACTTGTCAGAGAGGTACTGTCTTGTGGAAGTCTTATAACTTGTCCAGAAGGATTTGAGTTTCTGACTTTTCTCTTCCAGCTGTGTTTTTTCTTGATGGCAAGGTACAGAATGACAGGCATTTTCCAAATGCTGTAGTGATTCTTAAACTTCTGTTCCTTGCAGCAGAAAAGAGAAGCCATTTCGTTTGCAGGCATCACCTCTTCTAAATAAGAGATACTCACTTTGCATGCTGAGCAACTGGTGGAGTAGGAGCATATCCAGAGGTTTATTTTCCTGTGTTAATCAAGGAAAAATGGATGTGCTTTTTAGTAGATGTTTCCTTTACAAGATGTGGTAATTGGTGTTTCACTTGCTGAGTGTTTAAACTCTGTAGCCAATATGAAGCAGATACAACCTCTTTCCCCTGGCCAGCTGTGCAAGTTGCTATGGGAACTCGGTGGGGTCTGTCTGCAGATTACTGCTCCGGGGACCACACCTGGTTTATTTGCATTCAATTTAAGTTGGGGAAAATTCAAAAGAAGAAAAGAGGGGTGTAGACTCGCTGGCAGGCAGGCAAAAAAAGGGCTTGTCATTTTGAGGCTGTCACATTGGATGGAAAAGATCCTCGTATTCACGCTTCTTGCAGGATCACGCAGGGCTCTGAATTTTGTAGCCTTTTTTCATTCATTTCACCAATCTTATGAGGCCTGTTGGAAATGAAATGTCACGGAGGATTTTTTTTATTACTGTTATTTCCTCTGACTTAGCAAATTCTCTGGGATTTAACTAACTTTCTTGCATTTTTAATGAGTAATTTCTCTGTGATGGTGAGAGATTGGGAAAACAATGTGGAATGCAGGTCCTTCTTTTTAAATGGCATGTTAGATCAACTCAGTGCAGTATTAAAATGTCAGTGCAATATTGAGTGTTGCTGGAGAGCTTAGCTTGAGGGTTTTTTTTCTGAATACTGAATTGCTCTTCTTTCAGTGGTGACTGACTTCCTAAGAAGGCTGGGGAATGATTTTCATTCAAGTCAGCAGCAGCGGTCAGTTGGTAGCTCTTGGGCTGTTTGTGGCTGGATTTTTGGGGATGATGGTATCCTGACTCTTAAGGGCTTTACTTTTTTTTTTCTTGCTTGTTCATTCTCACTACAGCAGCTTGCCTTTTGATAAAGACTGGACAAAACTGTCAGAAACAGCACTGTATGCTGACTTGCTCTTTATGCTATTTCTTCCTCTGGGTTGGCACTGTCGTGGTACCTTTCTGCAGGAAAACAGAACATGTAAACTATTTTCAGAACAGTAGGCTTAAAAGCTTTGAGAAATCTGAGATCACTACCTTATTAAAAATTAATATAAACATATTATATATACCACATATAATATAGTATATATGTTCTACATAAAACACAAAATAAGTATAAATAAAAAAGTATATATGTTTATATATCAATTCTCTCTCTCTATATATATATGTATGAAAAATTCTGAGGGTTAATGTGTGGTTGCTTGTAAACAGCTTCAGTTCTGATCTGTTGTTAATGTCACCAGAGCTGTGGTGTCCCTTGAGAAATCCAGTTTTCAGCCTGGCTTGATGCTCTATATCTGCCTACAGTGTTTTTATATAGAGGTCTCAGACATATATGAGGTGTACTTGTTTAATTTCTGTAGATTGGTCTACTATGAGATCCTAGGGTTATTAGTAGTTATTTTAAATTATGTGAACAATTCCTTGAATTTGGGGTTTAGTGCTCTAAGCTGGGTCTGTGCTAAACTACTTACTGGTGTAATTGTGGCTGTTATTCTGCTGCTGCTTCTGTCAGTCAACAACGCCCCATTTTCTTTACTTTACTCAAAACCTTGCAATTCTAATGTCTTCTCCAATGCATCTGATGAAAATGAGTGATTCTATAGTTAAGTTTTACAGTGCAGGAATCACATTTCCATTTTTGAGTATGGAAATGGCCTGTGTGAGACCAGAAATCAGAGTATTCTCAAGTCAAGCTGTAGACAATGAAAGTTTTTAAGGCAATATTCCTGCTGAAACCATCTTTCCCATTTGTTTGTTTCTGTCCTTGCTGCTTTTCTATTTTGCCAGGGTAAACAGTTCTCCTCTTGGATTAAAAACCAGATTAGGGTTAGTATTTCTCCTTATAGTTGGAGTACTTTTAAGACAGACCAATTCTCTTGTGTAGTTGTGTAAGAGGCAGCAGGGCAGCAATCTGCTTTTTGCTGCCTCAGCATTCATGGCCCATGGTTTTGGTTTTGACAGGGTCCTAAATTAAGTGTCTTGGTTTTAATTTTTGATTTCTCCGTGAAAAAAAATGTATGAAATATGCACATATGAGGCCTATGTTTTATTGAGGAATGGGTAACTACAAATTTAAGTATTCTGGGTATCACTTTTGAAAATTTTTAGTTAGGTCTTTTGACCTAATTTTTTCATTTGTCTTCTTTTACTCTGTAATTTTTAAGTAGATCATGATTTTTTGGGGGGGAATGGGGATTCTGCACCCGTCAAGCTTACAGTTCCAATGAAAATAAGTTACAGAAAGTGAGGCACTGCAGGAAAGTTGGCCTCTTCTCTGATTTGCTGGAGAAACAAGCAAGACGTTCCTGTCTTCAGCGGTGTGTCCACGGGCCTGCACGTAAAGTGTGCGTGTCTTCCCAGCAAATCCTCTGCAAACACAGCCACAGGTGTCAGTCATGCTGCCTGCCCTTCAGCATTGCTTCCAGAAACCCTTTCTTGTGGTTATTGCCTGGAAAAGCTGAGCAGTGCCTTTTCTGCTTTAGCTCAGCATAGGTGCTAAAATGGGTAAAACTGGGCATGTGAACATCTTCTGGAAAAGCTCATATAGGTCGTACTTTATATGTGTAGTTTTGCTGTGTTTTCACTTTCTGCTGTTCTTACATTACTGTAAATTAAAGACCCAGGTGCCCAAGCACTGTGTATGACTTTTTTTTTTTTTTTTTTTCTGGCTGGTAGTAAATACAGTGTTCTGTTAGCACTGAGCAGCCAAAATGATAGATACGTGGATACCTGTGCTGATGGATGGAATCAGTGTCTGCAGTGTGAATAACTCCGTTTCTTTCTTCAGATCTTGCATCTGGCAATTTTTTGTTCAATTTGTAACATACAAAGCAGCTTGTCTGGAATTTGGCCTTTTCCTCTTTTGAGATCAAATAATTTAAGCTTCAGAAAGAAGCATTCTCATGACATGTCTTGTGGTTCCTACAGGTGTTAATAGTGTCTGGATCAGTGTGCTGAGGGCATTAAAGCAATATCCTTCCTTGGATTTGAGATAGTTATTAAGGAAGAGAGAGCAAAAGCAGTTCCTGCAAATCGTGGGCACAACAGCCGTGCAACCTCAATTCGTAGGATGAACTGCAGAGATTTAGCACGTGCTTTTTGCTGATAATTTGTTTGCCAAACACTCTAATTAGCTAACTAGAGCTAAATACTGTCAGGGCTGTTGATATTGATGAATCAAGTTGGCTCCAGCAGGACTCATTGTAAGCTTAAACCCGTGACTTTGATTTATGTATTTTGAGAGTGACCTGTAATGTAGTCAATGACAAGTGGTGTGGAGACTCTGGGATTTGAGCAGTGCTGTGTGGTTAAGTCATACTCTGAATTAGTCTCCTCTTTGTAGAGCCCCTGTTCATCAAGCTAGACTAGTAATTGCTACTTTGGCAAATTGGAGAGCAGGGAAATAGGGTGTTTGCATAAGGCATTGTGTTTTGATTTACAGGTGAGTTTGAAAATAACGTTTTTAAGCTTTGAGGGCCTGTCCCTGTTGTGTGAGTGGACATGGGGAGGCAAAATCAATGCTTTTGGAATGCACATCCAGAGTGTAGTAGTTCATACAGCTGCTAAAACAAATATTTCTGTTCAATATTTGAGCTTGGCATAAGTACTCTCCATATGTCAAGGCAAATCAATTGTGTTGTGATTTGCATATTAGATAATATTTATTTTTCTGAAATATGTGGTATTTTTAGTATGTATTGCAATAACAATGAACTTGAAACTACCAGTATTTATGCCACCTTCATGGTTGGTGTTTTGGTACTATAACCTGCATTTACCTTTCCCATTCAAATGTGTGCACAATTTCAGTAGGATGTGGGGGAGACACATTCCCATAAATGTAATTTGTGGGAACAAATGACCCCACTTTAGGTCCACGAGGTACATCAAGACTGGGTGGTGCTCCCTGCCAGGGGAAATTTGGGGTCACCCCATTCCTCCTGGGGCTAGTGCCTGATGGTGCTCCAGGTTCTCTAGCTGCCCCAAGATGCAGCATCCATAAAAGCTTGCAAGCTTTTCATGAGGTTGTTTTTTGGTTTTTTTGTTTGTTTAGGGTAGGGGAGGACAGGGAAGTAATATGGCCTTTTTTTTTTTTTCTCAGTACTACTGTAACATAGACCTACATCCTTAAATTGTCACTTTTTTCCTGATTCTGAGAAATGTTGAAGTTTTACTGCTCTTGTTCTCCAACCCTCCCTTGTGTTTTGTTCACACAACTTCACATCAGTCTTCTTTTCAGACTTTATTTTGTCCTGCAGTCCTTTTTTGAAAAGCAATGTGAGGTGTGCAAATCCTGTAAAAGTAATAAAATACAGTGTTGACTAATAGACAATATACATGTACTCAAGGTGTTCAGTACTTGACAGTGTGAAGTATTTTAGATTTGACAAAACAATAATTTTAAAGGAGAATGAGAACCACCATTTTAAGTGGACAAAAATTCAATGCAGGTATTTCCCATGTAATAGTCACATTTTAAGAAATTCTTGTTTTTTTAAAAAAATCCTACTTAAGTTTGTGTATTACTTTTCATACACAAGATTACTAGAACAATGAATATGTAATGGTATTAAACCATACCTGAAGTGTGGTGGAGTCAGCATGATTTGTTCATTTTCTATGCTAACTTCAAGTTAAATTGGAGGGAGGTGAATGCCCTGAAGACAATAAAATGTGTTAATGTGCAGCAGCTCCGTGGCAGGTGGAACATGGTAGTTAAACAACACAAATTAGTTCTTGAAGGTGTGACACTTGGGGTTGGTTTTTGAATTAAGTTCCTGGAGTCAGTGCTTATGATGCATGTAAATAAACAAAAAAACACTCAACACAAAAGAGAAAAAGTCACAAGCCATTATGAAATAGTCTTAAAAACTGTGAAAACATAATGAGTGGAACACAAGAGCTTAATTCAGGAGATGTAAAGACCTAACGTTTGTTGCTCTCCAGAATATTCTGTCATTTCTAAGTAAACGTTGTTGTCATAACATTTACTTGGACAACAAGGGTTGACTGCACTGAATTTATATCCTTTGTTATTGAAAAGAAAACATTTAACAGGATGAAAGAAAAACTTTTATGTAAATATAATATGGATGCTTTCTTATGTGCCAGGGCTTGTAGGCTGTAAGGGTAGGGCAGAAGTGTTCACATGATGCACCTGAATGACAGAATTAGCTGTGAGTTTCAAATAAGGCAGTTTGCTTGTGGAAGTTACAATTCTGTATTTTTTGAATGAGGGATTTTATTTTATTTTATTTTATTTTGTTTTGTTTTGTTTTATTTTAGCTCATCGTATCACTGCCCCCCTTTTTTTCTTCCCTCCTCATGCGATGGTATTGTAAATTTGTCATAAACACAGTTTTCTTTCTATGAAAAAAAAGATTTAATCCATGGTAGTTGCTACATTCTGTGGACAAAAATAAGTTGAGGCATAGGAAACCAAACCAACAGACAAAACCCTTTTATATGAATGTATCAGGTACTTCCAAGTATCCACTGTCCTGCACTGGTAAGATAAATTAGCATTCCTGCTTAGCTCTCCACATGCTTAATTTCCTTCAAAAATGTACACAAAGGAATTTTGAAAGGCATTTAGTAGGGTTGAAAGTTTTAAAGAATAGCTATGATTTGAGTTTGTAAGAGGTAAAATTAGATGTAGACTAAAATTCCAATTCATAGCAATTGCTTAATGACTGGTAATTCTAAACCAGGCCAATTTTATTTGACTTTTCCAGACAACTGCCCATTCTGGCTTTCAGAGCAAACTTACCAATTTTCAGATAAAATCAGTTCTGTTAGCCACAGTCAAAGGTGGTGGCTAAAATTAGAGTTAGCTTGCAGCCCTAGCTATAAACAGGCTGCTGTCTGTCTGTAATTGTTATAAGAGGATTGTGCCAACTTTAGTAACAGTTTATTTTGTTGAAGTATGTGATTTTTACAATTATTTTTAGTAGCACACTGGAGTTCTGTTTGTTGAAATTTTTGTTAGGTTGGAGACAGAAATGTCTTGAGTTAAAATGTAGTACCTTCAAGGTAGTGTCCTAAGCATTGAGACACTAATGAAGGCAGAATGCTAATGTTGCAGTTAATGCAGCATTTCCTTTCCTTGTATATTGTATTCCATTTGTATGTATTCCTTTGCACTTCACTTGAATTACACTGTTTAAAAGGGAAATAATGAGTTGGTTTATTGGGTAATCTCATCAGAAAGTATGGCCCTGAAGTTTGCAAAGGTCATGCTTGTCACTGAGCTGGATAGGGGCAGAAATTTCTTACCTGTCATGGAGGGAATGTAGTAAATGACATTTTAGTAATATATGGAAACACATCCATATAAAAAAACCCCAAGAGTTGTATAGTCTACAGGTGAAAATGATGTTCCCTTTCCAAAAACAGAGTTATTAAGGAATCAGTTATTGTCATTATATCTGAAGAAAGAAAGTGACATAATCAGGGAACAGACTGCAAAAGGAAGACATTCATTTGAAATGGTATGGTGTGGAAAATACATAGAAAGTGACCAAAAGAAGAAAAAAAAGTGAATGGGGTAGAAAGAGTCTCCTGAAATGTTATCTGCAGGTTCCAAAGAGTTTGGCTGAAGAAAATCCACCTTTGTCATACAGGGCTCTGTATTAGTTCCTTTGGTTTGAAGGAACAGTTTGAATAGGATTATGGGGGAAAAATCATTAATGTTTTTGAGATATCAAAAAAGTAGTTTCATGGGATGTGGAGAGCTTTTTACTTGTCACAAGCTGCAGCATTTTCTCTTCTGAAAGGTGCTTTTGGAGGAAAAATGAAACTGTGAGCAAAGCCCAGAGTGCTGTTTTGCTTAAACATGAGTACCAGAAGTATGTCCTTGGTTCAGGGTGTTAAGTAACTTTTGGTCAGTAGCCATAAAGAAAAGAATGGGCAGTGTTGTGGCAGAACCTAAAGAGAACATTAAACTTATGTATTCCTCCACTGATTTTGGAACAGAGTGATAGGCACTGTTCCTCCCCAGATATTTTCCTTCTCTACTATAGCAGAGATTGAAAGACTGTCAATGATAGATTTAAACAAATAAACACAAAAAATACCCAGAGCAGAACAGAAAGTGGATGCCCCATCCCTGGAAGTGTTGATGGCCAAGCTGGATGGGGCTTTGAGCAACCTGGTCTAGTGAAAGGTGTCTGAACCCAGGGCAAGGGGGTGGAACTGTGTCATCATTAAGGTCCCTTCCAACCCTGACCATTCTATGATTCTGTGAGCTTAGATAAAAGGGAAGATAATGAAATTGTCAAGGAACGAGGTAGTCACTGAAAGAACCTTTTGGTCTGGGGTTTTTTGGTTTTGGTTGCCTGGTTGCTTTGGGATGGGTTTTTGTTTATTTGTCTTCCTTTTTTTGGCCAGTTGTTAGTCTGACAGGTCAGCACATAATTTTTAATTTCACTTAGGCTGTTAGTGGACGTTCCAGCTGGAGTGAAGGCTTGTGTGGGGGTTGATGTTTGTGAGGCAGATGAGCCGTGGCTTCTAAACCGTCACTTCCTGCGCTCCCGGGGCTGCACCTGTGCGCCCCCAGCCCAGCACACTGTGCTGTGGGGAGAGCACTGCTGCCCTGCTCTGCTACTGCCCTGCTCTGCTGCTGCCAGCCCTGACACTTGCTTTGTGAAGTGCTTGGTTTGTTACACCATTGATGTCCAAGCTCTTCCCATAAAGTAAATGGATTATCTCCCCTTGCACTCCAAAAGCATGTATGCAGGAGTGAAGTTTACTGAAGGTCTCTGAACCATGGAGACGTGCCTCAGAGGTCTCAGTGGAACACGTGAATGAGTAGAAAACCAAGTTGGAAACAAGGTCTTAGGAAAACTTATTCAGCACATGCAGTTGTTTCCCTGTGGTAGGGAGCACCTTCTCCCTCTCTTCTTGCAATCTTTTTCAAGTGTAGATCACTCATGTTAAATATATAGCTGGGAACATCTTGTGTTAAGTAGAGATATGAACCTGAACAGAAGAAGAGGTCAAGCGTGGAAATAAATTCTAGTCAGTACTGGATGATTGAGAAGTCCCTTTTCTTTCACTCCCTCTTGTTTGGAGAGGTGGTGCTTGAATTCACTTCAGAAATGAGGAGAAGAAAAGTACAGCTAGGGTATTTTTAAAGGAAAAAAAAAGAGAAAAACAACTTACTCTTTAAATTCACATTAGCACCTGGAAGTGGGTGGCTCAACCCTATAATCATCTGCATCATCATATTACCTTTTCCTGATCAGAATATGCAGTAATAAATTCTGTGATGTCCACATCATGCTTGAATTTTTATATAAACGTTCTTGCTGTATAGGACACGAGTATTTGAGTGGCAAACAAACTATTTGAAATGGTTTAATAGAGTCATAGTTAGTCCACTTAGTTCTGTGGACCACTTTTGGAAAAGAAAATTGATTTCTCCATAGACCAAAGCCTCTTCTCAGTTCTCCAGTGCTCCAGTGTACTCTGTGGTCACAGCAGCAAGCGTGTTCTGGTTATCACTGAGTGGTTCAAAGATGCAACGTGGGTGTGACGTGCCCCTTTCAAAAACCATCGCTCTGCAATAAGCTTTCTTTTGCCATATTGTGTACGTGTTTGAAGGGATTAGTAATAGATTTTTTGGTTTTTTTCTTGGAAGTCATTGGAAAGCAAAAGCCTAAATCTATTTTGATTTCACTCGGGATAGATTAATGGGTGTCAAATGTTACACAATACTTGACATATCCACTGCTGTTAAGTTGGCCGTGGCAAAGGGATTACCCGATAATGAATCACCAAGCTCTTTAGCTGTTTAAAGGGAATCGTGCCACTTCCCTTGCCCTGCTAGGACTCTCTTCCCTGCCTGGGACCTTGCTGAGACAGTGCGTGTTTGCATGTGGAAAACTCCACGCAGATGTGCAAGCACCGGTTTGACAGCTTTGTGTTCAGCTTCTACCTTGCTAATTGTTTTCGTGGGATTATTTGGATTGTGTGGAAAGCTTTTTCCAAATCCCCTTTATTACTGATGTTATTGTTGCCAGCAGGAATAAGATTAAAGGTGCTTAAGTCTGTAGAGTTGTTTCTAATTTGTACGTGTCATTTCAGTGGCATTTGAACAGAACTCTGTCTCTTCCCCTCCCTGATCCCCTGTGGTACTGTGCTTGAGTTAGGGCTGAGAAGCCAAGCTATTGGAAGAAAATTCATTTTGTTCCCTAATTATTATGCTGGCACTCGGGAGATAATTTTTCCCTTCATGCACTGCCAATTAATATGCAAATGAGCTGATAAATATTTATACCGTGATTTAAATTATGCAGGGAGCGCTTTCAGTGTACTCTGCAAATGAATTGTTCATGGACTTCAAAGTGCTGGCTGCTGTGCTAACGAGAGGAGATTTGCATAAGGCCCTAATCAGGCGCATACTGATTAAGCTTCATTATGGAAACTGCCAGCTGCAATCTTTGTTTCTATTTTATTACAAAAAGGGGAACTTTTCACGCTTCAGTCGCCTTGACAATGTCAGACACAGCTAGTAGGAGAGACTAAAACTCCACACAGCAACTGAAGTTTCCCTGTTCAGTTGAAGATTGCTATGGTGTAACTGAAGTTGTATTTCTCCCCCCACCTCCCCACTCCCTTTCATGTTCAGTCAGAGCAGTAGTGTAGATTTGATAGAAATTGCCATTCTCCCGTTCCTTGGACTGCCTGAACCTGTAGAGGATACCACAGCAATGCTGGACTGCAGCGACTACGTCCTAGGTGGGTACCAGCTCAGCTCTTTCTCACGGACACCCAGGCTGGGGGATTGCCTATGCATAGTGGCTTCATCACATATGCAGAAGGTATTTGTGGGGCTGAGGCTCACCAGTGGACCTGCCTGCTAGATGGATAGCTCGATCTGTACCAGGGAAATAGATGCTTTGGTTTGCTTGCTTGTTTGTTTGTTTGTTTGTTTTCCTCTTTTCCCCTCGCTCCGGGAGAATTCCTTTCCTCTGCACAGACTTGGGGGATATTAATACAGACCTTTTGCTTTTAGGATTTCAGTCTGAGAAGCATTTGCCTTCTAACAAACACTGGACTTGACTTGCATATCTGTGTGTTACGAATTTTAAGGCATTAAAATGAATTGAGAGGGAGCCTAAGTGTTGAAGGAACGTAGTAACTGTATTGAGCCATTCCACAACAGAATGTATGTTATGTCTGTGTATTTTTAATATAGCAAGGTTCTTCGTGTGTAATAGAAAATAAGGGGGAGTGCACCGTGGTTGCCATTGATACCGTTGCAAGCTGTGCTTAAGGTTACAGGGATAATATATTTCCTGTGCTGATTCCATCAGGACTGCAGAACAGACATGCCATAATTCCTTCTTCATGTCTTTTAAAGTTATTTATAGTAATGGATCATCACAGTTTTACAATAGATTTTATTTATTTTCAAGGCATTTCCCCCTGAAGCTCAATGTATAGATATATATTTATTATTATTATTATTATTTTCGTTCCATCATATAAGTTCATCTAAGAACTTATATCTCTTAGTGAAAGAATGTATTTTTGGATGGTAAATTTTAAAGCAGATGTTTGAGTATGTTTGTTTCTGAATATGATGTGGTTTTTGAAAATTAATTTCTAAGTATTTCTTGTCCTGTTTTCACTCACGTTAAACTTTGTTTTTTCCGTGCACATAAATGAATCATTTTTGCTGGTGCAAATTGAGTATTAGGCAGTTCCACTTTAATGGCTGAAAGGAAACAGATTTCCTTTGCTTTGCCAGCTGTGTACAGTCCTTATAATGCTTCAGGTTGGTCCGGTGTCCACTGCTTCTTTCTCCTGAATGCCTTTGGAAATGTTCCTGAGGGCGTGTGAAAGGCTGGCACAGCACTGCCTGGCGACACCTCAACCCTGCTAGCAGAGTAGCAGCGTGGAATGCATTCACTCCTGAGAGTTTCATTTCAATCATGCACCTGCTGCTTTCGATCCTTCCTTCTGGGGAGTTGGTTTTTAGATAATGTTGGCAGAAGTTGTAGCCCAGGGCCTTTATTTAAAACCCAAGGAAGATCTAAAGGAAGAAAAAATGGTGAAGGCATTAAGGTTTGGGGTTTTTTAGCCCACTTGATTTGTTTATTCTTTTAAGTTGTAAGCAGAAATTATACGAGCATGTATAAACCAAGTAGCCTTTTTATTCAACACAGAATGAATCGGGAGGTTGAGTGTCCTGAGGATATGAGCCTGTTTTGCTGGTAGCAGTTTTGTGCTTCAGATGGATGTCATACCATTTGCAATGGAAATAGCAGCATTGTTCTTGATGCTTTGCATGCAGAAGGCCCACAGATTGAACAAGAAATAGTCAGCTGGTGAAATAATGGATGCTATCCTTCGCTTGAACCTGAGCACTACCAGAGAGATGTTTCTTCTTCCAACTTGCTGCTTTTTTCAGTGGCAATGTTTGAGGTCTTTGTTAAGCATGGATCTTCACAATGTAATATTCTTCATTTAGATAAGCTTTTGGTAGTAAAGTAAACTTGATGTATGTCTAATATTAAAAAGCTTATTCGTAGAAGGATTTATTTTGCAGCATAGCCTGACAGGAAAACGTGTCCTGGCTTGCTTTTTGGAAAGAGGTCTGTACAGTTATAACTTAGTGTGACTGAGCAAACTTGCTCATCATGTAGGAAGGCTTCTTCTGTGAGTTGCTTCATAGGAGGGAACAGTGACTACCCTGCTTGAGTTCAGTGCACAGGACAGCTGTATCCCCCTCTCTGGGTTTAGTTTGCTTTGCTTATTTGATCCTTAGTATCCTGCACCTTGGCTCTAATACTTCAATTCCTGCAGCAAACTAGCAACAGGAGGCCCTCTGTTTTTCTAGTACAAATTTTCTGAAGTGGTTCAGCAAATGGATTCCATGTTTCTTAGGGACAACCTTCTCAGCCTGTGCTCTTCTCTTTTGTAGTCAGTTGTATCTTGAGTTCAAGCTATTCTTCTACTCTGGGCTTAAAAATCACATCCTATGTCCAATAGATTAGCCTAGTTTCCACAACCTAAATGTATTTGACTTGTAACAACTCTTTTCTTATTTTCCTGTTGGATGAGGACTCTTCATGTTTGTGTCCAAAGCAAAGGAATCCCATTTGATGTTCTCTGAAGTGAAATTTCAGTGGCCATCTGGGTGTAAAGGAATGCAGTAATGCTGCTTATCAAATGCATGTTGCCTATAATCACTCTAAACAAGTGTGTTGTTGCCACAACAATAAACTCAAGAGATGTGCAGTGTCTAGATAGAAACACAGATCTCTCGGCAGAGAGGGCCAAGTCAAGAGCAGACATTTCTGTATGGTCAGTGGAACCCATGTTCTGTTTCTAGAGTGTGAATCATGCTATCCAAATGTGGAAAATGACAAAATAAGGAGCCTGGAAGCAATAGGTACTGTACCTGCAACCTTAGCAGAACTCTGTTTTTTGAGACTGTAGCTTCAATGTGCTAAGCAGAGGTAGTGAAAAACGGGGCAAAACTTGCTGGTGTGGGCCAACAGCACTCAACTGCAAAGATTCTCCTTATTCCCTCCCCCTTTCAGCAAGCAGTTTAACATGTCTGCCTTTATACCAAGGATAACACTCTTAGTCCAGATCTCTTTTACACGTGGCTGAACGTTTGAAAGGTTTCAGAATAGGCATGGGAACCTTCTAAGAAGAGTTGAGGCTCTGGAGAGGTTGTGTTAACTTGTCAGGGAAAGTTTTGTGGTTGTTACAGTCCTCTGGATTTTCAAGACTCTGTTGGGTTCAACTGCCACAGTTGTTTGTGTGGAAAATTATATTAGTTTTAAAAATATTGATCACAGAATCATAGAATGATTTGGTTTGGAAGATTTTCCAGTTTCAACCCTCCAATCCCCCTGCCATGGGCAGAGACGCCTTGCTCTAGATCAGGTTGCTCAGAGCCCCATCCAAACTGGCCTTAAAAACTTTCAGGATGGGGCATCCACCACATCTCTGGGCAACCTGTTCCAGTGTCTCACCACCCTCACAATAAGAATTTCTTTATAATATCCAGTCCAAACTTGCCCTCTTTCAGTTTAAAGCCATTCTCCCCGGTCACTACATGCCCTTCTAAAAATTCCCTCTGCAGTTCTTCTTGCAGGCTGCTTTAGGTACTGGGAGGCTGCTGTAAAGCCTTCATGGAGCCTTCTCCAGGCACTCCAACCCCAGCTCTCTCAGCCTGTCCCCATGGCTGAGGTGCTGCAGCCCCCTGATCATCTCTGGACTCTCTCCAGCAGGTCTCTGTCTTTGCCGTGCACTGGCAGTAGCAGGTGATGGTACATGGCAACAGGCCATCTTCACATGTGCAGCTTTCATGGACTGCCAAGCACTGAGGTGTCTGGGCATTCCTGGAATTGTCTGAGGGAAAGATGCAGCACACTTAATGCTGCTCCTTTATTCTTCTTCAGCCTATTGGTATTTTGGAAATCACTGCTTTGATGAAAGTACATGACAGAGGTAACCTTTTAAGCACCTAGCCAGAGAATATCCTGGAGTAAAGGGTTCATTTTAAGCTCATTGAACTTGCTTTTAGCTCATTATGGGAACAGAAGAGTGTGCTCAAGGATTTGCTTACACTTCATTTTATGAGCTGTTCTGTCTTGAGATTCTTTTTGTAATTTTGGTTTGTGATAATGTGGCACACTGGGGTCGGTGGCAAGGAATGAGGAGGTAATAAGCTGGAAGGCTGATGCTGTACACAAAACATCTGTATAGATTCCTATATAAGGAAACTATATTCTCTGTCTGCCATCTGGAGAGGCCCTCTGCATTGCACTGTATTCAGCTGACAGGCTTTGAAACCAGGAACAGACTTTTCAATACGTTCATCCAGAGGGAGAAAGAAGAGGAATTATTTTATATTTGTATGGTTTTGCATGAATATATAGGAAATATAACTTAATGTCAGTGACATTCCAGTAAAATAGAAATGCAGTATTAGGAAAATGGCATCCATTTAATTATGATGACTGAATTTCCTTTCTTTTTTTGGGGTGGGGCAGGGGGAACAAACACAAGAATAATGTAGGCCATGATGGTCAGACTTAATGTTTTTGAATCTTGGTGTAATCATTGTTCCTTCTTCCTCCCCCTCCTTTTTTTTTCTTCTATGACTTTCATTGTATTGAAAATTAAGTTCCTACCTATCATTGCCCTCCAGCATGCTGTCTTTTATTCCCTTAACACCACGTTTTCACATAAGGGAATAATGTCACAGAAAATTTTGAAATAATATTTATCTGGAAGATTCAGTATTGTGTTCCGGTTTTGGTTGTTCTTTTTTTTTGTGTTATAATCTCAATTAGGGTAAGGTACATAGGAAATTTCTGCTGTTCTGTACTTGCCTTGAACAAAACTGAACAGATATCTTTCTTTCTGTTTTAATGCAGACTCAAGAATGAACAATCCGTCAGAAACCAGTAAACCATCGATGGAGAGTGGGGACGGGAACACAGGTAAGAAATGATCGATTGGTGCACAGATATTTTCTGGTGGAATTGGACAAATATTAAAAGCAAAATTTCTTTGCCCATTTAGTGGGATTTTAAAAACCCTCAAAACCAAACAAATAAAAACCTACACCCTTTGATTTTAGAGACCTGGGATTACTTTTGTCATTAACCCTACTTCATGCAGGGTATTATTCATACCTACTTTATCAGACTGCCATCCACACTTTTTATGTAAGATTTCCCTTCCCCACTTTTTCTATCCGTAATGTTCCTGACACTACTGAAACTGGTGGCACTAGCTCTCCATAAATAGTCTCATTTTTTCCTGGCAGAGCATACCCTTGGCACTTCTAACTTCATCGTTTATTTTTGGGTTGAAATTTTCCCTGGCAGATGTGGGCCACTGCCTGATCTTGTTTCCGTTTTAGATTTCATTCAAGCTGTCACAACAGTTCTCAAGAGCAAGTCAAATGGACAAAGCATAATATATCAAATTTTTAAAAAATGTTAGCCAGCTTTTCTGTGATTTCTAAGTGTGCTAGAGCAGAACTTTGAAATTTGGTGGGGAAGAACAGATTTTGTGTCAGGCCCAATCTGCCATTTGACACACTCTTAAATGTGACCAAATTCTAAGCCATTGAAGAGGCTTGTTGAGCCACTATAACTTCATCATGCTATTTCATTCTTTAATTCCTTTCTGGAGGTAATATAATGCTCATTCTGTAAGCAAGAGAAATGACAGTTCTAAATGGAAAATGAGTAGTTTAACCTACCTCAGAATCTTTTGTCAGCTCAGAATAGTGTTTGGGAAGAGAAAATTCTGACAAGAGGGAACTTGTTGCCTTGAGAGAAATCTGGTTACTTTGTATGAGGAAAACAAGTTTTCTTCTTCATGGTTCGATAAATAAGAGTTTAAAATAAAACTCTGGAGTTGTGATGAAACTAACACTATTTAATTTTCTTTATCTGAGAGGCTGCATTTTTTCTGCCAATATATGGGTTCAGTCAAAAGGAATTCTGCTTGCTTATTAGTGTGTGTTTTGTTCTGGCATCTCAGGTTTTATAATTGTCATTGTATTTTTATTGGGAGAGGTATCAATTCTTTTTCTGCACAAGAAGTGTTTTATTATGTATTTAATGGTTTAAGATTATAGAAAACATTATTTCAAAAACATATGGGCTGTAAATATTTCATGATCATAAACAGCATCAAGGGAACAATGGCTTTAAATATCCCTGTGGACTCCTTGTAGCTGGAAGATGTGTGTAAACTTCTGAGAAAATTCAGATTTCCTCCCCTATGTGACCACAGTTCTCTGCATGTGCTTTCTCCTGAGCACATGCCATACACACTTCTGTTAGTGCAGCTTTAGCAGTTTCAACTCAGCTGAGCTGGTAAGGAGGAGGATTTGTTTTATTCCAAGGTAATCAGTCAATTATCACAGGAGCATTGCATCTGCTTCAGCAGCGCTCGGCTCTCTTAGGCAAATATTTCAGCATTGTGAGGGTAGGGGTCTTGACATCAAATGGATGGACTGTAAAGCTGCATGTAGGTCCTTTCATCTTAAAAGGGGATACAATGACTGTATTTTTTTGTACTCTAACATTAAAGTTAGTTATTACAAAAGTTTGACTCTGACTGATGTTTAAAACTCTTGGAATATTGCTTCTTTAGTTTAAATGTTTCCAGTGTTTCCTTCCAGTTTTGTATCCTGATTTTTAAATTATATGAGCTAAAGTAATCTAGAATTTTTGAGGACTCTCTGTTCTGCAGTCATTGGCTTTGTTTTAAAATGTAGTGCTCCTAAACCACTGGAGATAGTGATTGATGGCATTTGGAATGTTCTTTGGGAGCTCAAGCATCAGTTGTATTAGTCAACTTGGCAGATGTTAGGCTCTGAAAGGAATACTCACAGAATGTAATTTTAGGCTTCTGATCGGGGTACTTAGATTATGGTTCTGGGCTCAGTGCATACTTGAGTGAAAAGAAGCCAGCTTTCAGCTTGGATGCTGAGGAACTGGAAGTGCCATTGATTTTCTGTCAGTGCCTGTGCTCCCCAGATAATGCGTGATGATGATTTTTATAAACACTCAGAGTTCTTATTTTTGTAACTTTCTCTAACTGTCTGCTTTCCAGTGACATTTGTAAATCACTTGAGTCTGCTGTGTAAACACTAATAGTCTGCCTTTTAAACTTCAGTGGATGCTTGTTTGGATCATTCCTGTTTTAAACTGTAGTGAGATAATCTGACTCGAAAACGTTAAGAGAAATTACTGTGGAGCGTGAATTTACATTGGGCAGAGCTGTTTTTCTCAGGGGAAAAAACCGACAGCTACCACTGGTTAAAGATAACAACATCAGTAGTTCTCTGAGCTATCAGCTAAGTTTCATGGAAGTTAGCAAACTTGGGCTTTTTGTTTTGAGCTCTGACTGTTTAGAAAACATCGTAAAGTCTAAAAAACTCTTAAATGTATTGGTCACAATACAGTGCCTGGAATATATTTAAAATTTTTTGTGTTAACTGGACTTCCCCTTAAGCATCTGAAAAACCAACACATATTTCAGACCAATTAAAAACAGCAACCAAAACATATGAATACAGGAGCTGTTGGATGGATGTTTTCTTAAGAACATGTATTGACAAACTGGTCATCAGTATTGCAGTTAGAGAAATCTTTTCCAGGCTTCAGTTGTGGGCAGACAGTTTGCATAGTATCTGGTGGAGAAAGGAGAAGTAAGAAAAATATCTTACAGTAAGTGGATAGACCTTCTGATCTCTTTTTTTTATAGGCAGTGTAAAATTTTCCAAAATATCTCAACCTTTTTGTTTGTTTAATGCATCTTCTCTTGTAAGAGCTGTGTGAATGCAGAACTGTGAAAGCCAAGCTTATAATGACTATGGGAACTGTACTATTATGACATTTGTTGACATAGCAGCACAATAATAGTTACTGTAAATGTAGTATTTGGAAGGATTCTAAGGATATTTGTTTGCATTGCTTCATTTCCAAAGATTGGTTTTCCAGTTTCCATAAGAAGGAAGTCTGTAGGAGAAAGACCATGAATCATCCTTCAACTGCTAAAATCAGACAATTATCAATGCTGAGCTTGCTATTAGGAAATGTGGATAGGGAAACAACAATTTCTGAGTATTGGGTGTATCTCTCTGTCTTTTAGCAGATGGGAGGAGAGAGAGTGAGCTGGGAAAATAGGGTGGTGATGCTGGAAGATGTCTTCCAGAGCAGAGTGCAGATACCCACTCTAGCTGGTTTTGAAATCTTCCTTCTGCTTGGCTGCCTTCCCTTCCTGAGTTCTTTCTTGCACCTTACTGCACGTCTCCCCTGGAGTTCCTCACTCTTCTTCCTTTCTAATGCAGTTTGCAAACTCAGGCTCAAGTCTGATGATTATAATCTGGAATTTTGAGAGTAAGTTGTTCTGATTGCAGGTGCAATGTTCCCTTGCCTGCTGTGCTTTGTCGTGGCTTTACCCTCTGCAGGTACATCTCCAAAATGCCATAAAATAATCCATGTTCTGTTCCTTTCCCTGGAGTAGCACTGTATTAGTCTTCATCCAAATCAATTCTGTGAAGTAGCTGAGCACATGGCTGAATTTATGCCAGAATTTAAACGTGCTTGGGTTACATAGCACCTCAACTAAGGATGAAATTTCATCCCATAGCTTGCTGGGGGTGGAGCACCCAAACCAAAACAAACTGGTGAACTACAAGAAGAGGCAGGACAGGGAGGATGAAGCTGGAACCCAGAAGAATGGGGAGATGGGACATGGAGAGTTCCTACTCTTTCTGGGCTGTTTTGGGTGTTGGGATGAAGATGCAAAATACATCTGGACTGTTAAAATCACAATACTTGTGATTGTATCTGCCATGTCTGTTAATCATCACAGGGATTTGTATTTAACTCTTACCTTGAGCAAAAGTGGCATTCTAGTCCTTTCTTGTCCTTACAATGTGCTGACCTTCTGCTTCTGGCAGCTCCATTTTCCAGTTCCTTATCAGAGTTCTTGGATTCCATGAGGGTGGTGCCACATCCTTCTAAGCACATTAAAAGCAAGGCCTCTCATGTGCTAGACTTGCTTCATTTTCCTTGCTTTTCTTCAAAAGACACTGGGCATCCTGTGATAAATGCAAGCAGCAAGTGTAGCATTCCTTCCAAAATTAAGGCTGCATCCAGAGGGGAAGAGACACTGGGCTTCCATACACCAAAGAAATTTTAAAATGGAAGTAGTAGAACAGAGAGTAAACAGATGTGATGTGGATTTTTTTACCCTGAGTTTGGTATTGGGAGGCCTGAGGAGAGGGAGTTGTCGTCTCTCAAGACTAAATTTAAAGAGAATGTTGCTTTCTCTCAGTGCCAAAGTTGTTTGTTGAGAGCCATGAAGATTTTAAGCTCAG
Source organism: Cettia cetti (assembly GCA_013401135.1). Classification (NCBI taxonomy): domain Eukaryota; kingdom Metazoa; phylum Chordata; class Aves; order Passeriformes; family Sylviidae; genus Cettia; species Cettia cetti. Next base: position 141,016 of record VZUI01086827.1, read on the forward strand.
TCTTAGAGCTTGCTTTGTTCTAAACTTATCACTTAGGAGGCTTGTTTCAGATTTCCATATTAGGAGTCAGCAGAACTGCTAACTGGAGCATTTCTTCTGCACACCTGCACAGTAATGTTCTTTTAATATGGTATCCTGATTTTTTGAGGCTCTTTTTGGAAGATAGTTCACTAGAACAGCTTCAGTTATTTACCAAAGGTGAGGCCTCCAGCTGATTCTCTCAGAAACAGATAATTTTTTTTAACCCCCACGAGTTTCCTATTGGAATGAGGAGTATTTGCCCTCCAGTAGGTTTTCTTATCTGTATTTTTTTCATTCCCTGACCATTGAAAAGTAATTCAAAACCTTTGCTTAAATGAGGAGGTGGTAGGTTGTTTCCTTTGACTTATGGTAGCTATTTGTCAGGAATTACTTTTATATATTTACCCAACCTCTTTTTCATTCCCATTGTATTTCTGCATGGAGAGAATTCTGAAGTTTACTGGAAAAAAATGAAGACAGATGAGATTCTTCTGGTTCCTTCCAGCAGACCTCCTTATATACCATTCTTTGGAGAAAGGCAACCAAGTTGCATTCCTTCAAGAGCAATTCAGACCAGTGAGAATCCCTACATTCACTTTGAATTGGAATTTTAGACTAATAAAGCAAAATAATTAGATGCAGTTTAGAATTGGAATATTTTTAACACATTTGTGGGTCTTTGGCTGCATGTATGTCTCTTAAGTTTGTAAACCTTGACCCAAAGTGTACAATTGAAAACATGGGAGTCAACCAAATCTTCTCACACAGAACCCCCACCAAAGAATGCATCATCAAAGGACACCTTAGGTATACTTTACGTGGTAGAAAGCTTGATATTATGTCTGTATTTAGTTGAAGAGTGGCTCAGTTTTTGGAAATGTTACCTGTGTAAGCAGTTTGTAGGTCAAAACAGCAGTGTAAGACATTGGACAGTCTATTTTACTCATCACATTTTATGCTTACCTGCTTTTGCAGATGTTTCCAAGGAATAGCAACCACATGTTGTTCTTAAGCAACTGTGACTCTTTTGCTCAGTAGATAATAGGTTTTTATGGCAAAGAATGTAGATGATGGAAGGAATTTTGAAGTAGGAGTTACTGTGCACACCTGCCCATAGGCACTGAACAAAATCTGATTGTCATGACAAGTAAACATGCAAGACTAAAGCTGGTTTTGCTTCATTTCAGTCATGCAATCTTAAAGATTGCATCATCTGTTCTAGAAATTCCCTGCAGCCCAACACGTTTGGACTCTCCCTTCTTGTTATTAGCCACTGTGGGTAGTAAGAAAACAAAAAAAAAAAAATTTTTTTTTCTTTTTTCTTCTCACACCCAGATTATTTTGGGATAATTGAGGGCTTTTCATGTCTTCTGAGCAGTTTAGAAAAAGACTGCAAACATGTAGGAAAACAACCAGGTTTTAGTTATATGACAGTAAGTGAAAGCAGAAGAAAGCCAGGCAGTTATCTTACCTAAAGAGACCTCTGAACAAAAAAACAGAAATGTAGAGGCGTCACTTCTGGAAAGAGTAAAGCTGTGCCCATAACTGCTGTGTATACATGGGACTTCTGTTTTCATCAAGTGTTACTTTACCTGTCTTTAAGGAAAGGTGGCTTTTATATGAACCTTGCTGTTGGTACTTTCTGAACTTGAAGTTAGTCTTCAGCTACTGGATGAAGGATACATGGAGAATGGAAACACAGTTTAATCATAGCAGCAAGCACCCATTTGATTCTCAAACCATGTAGAGAGTGATGGGATAGTACTGTACATAGAAACACAGGTCACAGAATTATTCAGGTTGGAGGAGACCTTTAAGATCACCAAGCTCAACTGTTAATGCTGCCAAGTCCCCCATTAAACCATGTCCTAACTGCCACATCTGCCCATCTTTTAAATATCTTCATATCTATCAGAATAAATGATGGAAGCTAAAGAAAATATGGTGTTGATTTTGTTCAGCTGACAAATGCTCTATTACCGAAGCCTCGACTCTGCTTCCTACCCCACTTTCACTAAAAAAATGCAATTCTTGTTACTCTCAGAGTGGTTTTCTTACTATATAATGTTGAGAGAATAGCAGTAAAGTTGGAGTGTTAATTCTTATTCCACTTACAAAAAGGTAGTAATTAATAGTTTTCAAAATCTCTCTTTCTCCAGGCACGCAAACAAATGGCCTGGACTTTCAAAAGCAGCCTGTGCCTGTCGGAGGAGCAATCTCTACAGCCCAGGCCCAGGCCTTCCTTGGGCACCTTCATCAGGTAAGAGACATTTCAAACAGAGGAGACTCAGGCAGCTGTGGACACAGCTGCCCTGGTGTGTTCCACGTTCTTTTTTCTGTGAATAATGGGGAGTCATTTATTAGAACGTGAACATGGGTACACCGCCTGGTTAAAGAGCACGGACGGGAAAAAGTCCTAATTGTGGCACTCACTTCATTGCTCTAGGCTTCTGAACATGTCAAGATAGGGTGAGATCTCTTTGGGAGAACAACAAATCACATTTTTGGGGACTTGAGAATATCTGAAGGTGGTGTATTTTTGAGTAGACTTTTTATTTGTTTGTTTTGTTGTTGTTGTTTTAACCTTAACAGAGATACCACGTTGAAAGGCAAGACAAAATTTAAATTTTTTAGGAAAGGGTTGTATTGGCCCAACAGCTGCCAAGGTTCCAAAACTGTCACTATCTTGTTAAAAACACTTAGCTGTTACAGATTAACTAGAAAGAAAGTTGATTGTACTTACTAAGCATATATGGATTGTGAGGTTTTCTTTTTTTTTACAAAAAAGTTATTTCAGTGACCTGTTTGTCAGATGATATTCAGACTTCTAATACTATCCCTCTGTTCTGCTGCTGCTGTGTTTAGGGAATCAAAGCTGAACTTCAGATGCAGGCTGAAGCAAAATGGGGCATCCCTAGGTGAAGAGAAGTATAAGGGGCATTTTTTTGTAGTTTTTTTATCTGTTCACAGTTGATGTATGAAAACAAATGTCCTAATTTCTTTCCCTTCCTCTGCACCAAGTTAAACTTTAAAATACTGTACCTAATTGGATGACCTTGAATGTTTGAGGTCTGAGGTTGCACAGTTATTGTGGTATAATTGAAGTACTGAAGCTTTTATGCCCTCTTTAAAGAGCTCTGAACTGCCGTTTTATTGTATGGAACATTCCACACGTCTTGTCACATAATTGCAATTTTCCTAGCAGATTGGTTTATATAGGACCTAGGGAGTGCCACTGTTTGAATTTGCTGAACCAATAGGCTGCCTTTATGTGGAGAGAAGCTGACTAGTTTTTATGGCTTGCCAGTGTGTGTTTAACATGGAGACAGATACAGCTGTTCTGCAGAATTCTGTGTGTTTGTTTTAGTCTTCATTTTGTTATATAGATTGACCCAGGACAGTAATTGGGTTTTGCACAGTGCTTTATCCTGCATTTGGAAATTTATTTATTTAAACAGTTGTCAGGATCTTTATACCTTCATGTTTGATAAAGTGTGATTCATTTCTTGAAACTGGTTCAAAGGAAAATCTCGGGTATTCTTTTATTCGCCTGCAGGTGTGTGGGAATCTATTGTCAAACTGTCCTCTGCTAGTGAGGCTGCTGTTAGTGGGGTATTATTCAACCTTAACACACAATGCTTTGCTCTAGACTAATGCAAAATACTGGGATGTAGGCAGCATTCAGGTACAGTTTAATTTCCAATTTGGAAATGTTGGCTGTGTGGTAAAAGGGACATCCAAATTGCATTCACAGAGATTTTCAGGAATATGCTGGCTGTACCTGAGCAATATACATTTGTAGTCTTTTATGTGGTGTTTGTGTAATTTTAAAGTATTATTTTGAGTGTATTGTTTGGATGGTAGGATGGTATTATTTAGGCTATTCTCTGCTGTTGATCCATGGTAAAAGCACAGATTGCATCAACTGTGTCAAACTGTATTTTGCTTCTGATGAGGTGGGGCTTTTCTGGGAGTGTTTGCTTAGATGAAGATCATGCTTAGTATGTTCTAGTACCTTCGTCTAGTAGGAAATATTCCAAGGTGACTCTTCCAGGGTTGCCTGTCCAAAATATTCAGGTATTAATTTCATGTACTGCAGTTTTTCCTGTGCTTGAAAATATGTGGACTTTCAGTGTGGGGGTCCTCCATCTACATTTTGCTTTTCTTTATTGTATTCTTACATGTCACCTGGTTTTCAAAGAAGCAGTGGTTTTCAAACATGGCCAGAGATGGAATTCTCTACAGGCTGTTACTCTGACCTTTGAAAGTGTTGGTAATTAATTACAGAGCATTCCTTCTGTATAACTAGGGGTGCTGGTAGAAACAAGGCGAGTCTGATTCAAATGGGTTTCAGTAAATGAAAATATAGCATATAGCACAGAGGAAATCCTTATTAGAAATGAAAAAGTACTCCAAAAATCTCGCTATCTGAAGCATCCATTTTTCCTTGCTGCTCACCCACAAGACCACCTTTGGGCCTGTTAATTACAAACATTGAATTCAAGTTTTAAGTATACCTGAATCAATACAGCCTTTGTAAAATGTCTCCAGTTCTCTGTGCTGAGATCTTCTTTTCAGTGGTTGAGGGCTTCAAATACTTGAGTGGGTTAGTTTGAGGGAGAGTGGTTTTGCTCTGAGTTTGGTTCTGTGCCACTCCTTGCTCATATCAGAAAGCTGGTGAGGGCAGTGTTGGGGTAAGACCCATTCTGAAATGGGAGTAGGATGATGATGAGTAGAGCTTAATGCCCTGTGACCTGAAGCTTGGATTTTTCCAACAGGAATAGGACTAGTTGATCTGTCCACTCCAATAATGCTCTGTTTCAGCTCCATCCATGGAGCTATCTACATTCTTAGGCAGGGATACCTTCAGTAAGAGGTAGATTTCAGCCTGGAGTACAGCCCCTATTCCACTGATTCAGGTGCTAGAGGGGCATGCACTGTTCTTGGGGGAGTTTTTGTTGGGATGTGGGTGGGGAGATTGTTCTTTTTACATTATTAGCTTTTTGTGGATTCTACATTATTTCATTTCCATTTTTGCACTGTTGTAGGTCCAGCTCGCTGGAACAAGTTTACAGGCTGCTGCTCAGTCCTTAAATGTACAGGTAAAGACAGTTACCTTCTGCTGTCATCCTTCTCTCACCCCAAACAGCATCAGTAGAGATAGTTCTTAACCTATGATATATTACTCAGTTTTTTCAGTCTGACTGAAGTGATAGGTTTGAAGGAATAACACTTCTACAGCTTTAAATGGGGTTCAGGATTTGTAAGCATTCAGGCTCTGGAGTTGTTTAAAACATGGAGGGACCATAACTTAATGCTGAATTTTAGTCAGGTGTGGTATCATGGAAGCCTTAAAACTTCAGGAATATTTCATGTTCTTCTGTTTATTAACTTGCTTTAAACACGTAGTGAGTATTACTTTGCAATTTGCCCTTTCTTCTGGTAACTGAATATAGGAATATAATGTAGCATTAACTTTGTAATGTGGCTGGTTTAGACTGCTCGTGTAAATAACATACAGTGATTTCAAAGTCAGAGTAATTGTTGTTTAATAATGTACATGAGACAACAAAGCTTTCAAACTTTCCTATGATGCTGAACACTTCAGTTTATCTGTTAACATTCTACTTCCTCTCTGTAGTATATTAAGGGGCAAGGGATGCAGTTTTATTGAAAACTGGTTTCAGTATTGCTTGTTATTAAAGAATGTAGGTAGTACATTACATGAAATGCAATAGAATGTGGACCCACTTATACATAATAACAATTTGGAAAGAAGAGGAGGTATAGTGACCTTCCTTTCTAAGAGGAAGGAGGCAGAAAATTGCCTTGGTTGCCATGGTAAACTTCCATCCCTGAGAGAGATGTTGGCAAACAGGCTGTATCTCCAGTGCAGAATGTTTACAGTCCTGTGCTGTAATTATCGCTCAATGACTGGCAGAATTAATCAGAGCCTTTATGTTAATTAGCCCGCTCTGCAGTCCCTAAAACAGGTGGTGGAAAATATGCAAATCTATGCAGAATTGTAATGTTCTGCATAACCAGTTTTAATTATCATAAAACTCTCTCCCCCTCTTCATGCACTTGCATTTCCTCTCTCATGGGTTCACAATTTCTTCTGTTTAAAAAAACAAACAACCAAACCACAAAAATAAATCAAAATAAACTTGAATCTATTAAAATAAAGCAATATTCAATTAAATAAATGCTTTGATTATTTAAAAGGACTGTATATATTATATATTTTGCTGTAGATTGAGGAACAGGTTGCTGCAGGTTGAGGATTTTTCAAAAAGGTTCTGTATAAGCCAACAGTATGATGACTTAGAGGTACAGGATGGAGATACAGAAAATGGAAACACAGTCTCCTTTTCCTCGTTCCATTGTTCAGGATTTTAGGCAATGAATAATTTTGACATCCTTCTCTTTCTTCATGGTGAAAGGTAGCGTCAGCTTTAGTTGCATGGCGTAAAATGAAGTGAGACCTGAAAATAATGTTGGAGAGTTACAGGAGACCAGAGAGTCTCTTTGTTTTGTTTAAACTGCATTACCTACAGACGTGTTTGAGCAATCATAGCTGAGATGGTGGGCACACAGAGCCATTGCTTAAACACACTCTTAAAATAAACCCAAGGGCTTTTTGTATGCAGATGAAAGATTTTTATTGTGCTGTGTTGAGATAGCAGCGTTATACATTAACATCTGTTTTACACTATAAAGAGTTGTATTTTTTTTTGACTAGTCTAAATCTAATGAAGAATCTGGGGACTCTCAGCAGCCAAGCCAGCCTTCCCAGCAGCCTTCAGTGCAGGCGGCCATACCCCAGACCCAGCTCATGCTGGCCGGAGGACAGATCACCGGGGTAAGAGTTACCCAGGGATGCTGCAGTCCCACGCTGCTGTCACTGAGGGGCACTGCAACGTCCTTTAACATAGGGAGGAACTTCAGTGGAAGTGCCAACAGAAAATATTTTCCTAGAAAAATAAGCAGACTGTAATATTTGGGGTTTGTCGCTAAGTATTTGCTTCCAAACAACAAGAGCAAAGAATTCTTTCTCTCTGTTCTCAGTATCCCTTTTCACTCTGCAATGAAATTAAGACCTGTTGTTTTACAACAGTTACCAATGAGACGGTCACTTATATCATAAAGAGGAATTTTAATTTTTTTTCAAGATTAAAATGAGGTATGGGAGAACAAGACTGAATCTTATAGCTGGGTCAAGAACAAAAATTATGGGAATTGCTAATTTTTCCTCTTCTCAAGCACATTTCTTTTTAAGCAACTCTATTAGTACTTTCCTTAAGCCTGTTGAACCCTTTTGTTTTAACCTACTGATTTTGAGGAGTTTTTAATTGTAAAGCTTTGGAAGTAAATATGGGATAATTGTTGTTTTAAGCTTTCTGGTGTTTCTGAATTGTTGTAAAGGCTTTCAGTCATTTAAAAAAAAAGAACAAGTTTTGTGAATGGGCTGGTTGAAGAATTTGCTTCCACATAATCAGCTTTGCAGTATAAGAGTTTGTGTGTTAATAGGCTTAGGGCAGTTGCTCCAACAATATATTTATGATTTGAAGTGTTAGGTTAGACCATCCCTACACTTGTATGAAGTGACTTCTTAATCTCGGGCTCATTTGTTAAATCTTCTCCTATGTTAGTATGTAAACAAACATCCTATTTAGTTTTCAGTTAAGCTTTGAAAGTTTTAAAAGTGAGACTGTTCCGATGTGTTGTTAAAACCTGGCATATTTTATTATTTTTTGTATTCTCAGAAAATACTGGTTTGTTTTAATTCACGATTGTCTGCTGTAGTGAAACATTCAAAACTCCAGGCCTATGCAGATACGGGTTGTAGTAAATATGGGCATCAAGATTCATTTACATGTAAAGGAGAGACTGCTGCCACCTGTTCCACAGAGATAATGCGTGTTTGGGAAAGGGAAGGGATGTAAAGTTGCCAACTCTATTCTATTAAAAAAAAAAAAAAAAAAAGGGCAGATGGGGAGACTTGGAGAGAAACAAATGGAGCTCATGTTCTTTACTTATATCTTAGGGCATAATGGAAATGATGGAATATGGCAGGGATTCATGCTAATGTGAAGCAGCTGGGGCGTTATCAGTTTGTTCAGTAGCCATAGCCAGCATTCCTGCTTCACATTCATCTGGCTAATCACTTGCTGTTCTGCTGGGTGTAAATTTCCTTTCAAATCCTGGCAATACTGATTCTTTTCTTCTGCTTGCTACTTAATTGCTTTTTTCCTGGAACTGCTGGTGGAGTTGTGAGGAAAACTTAGGAGCAGAGTTAGGTTGTGTAGGTTCCAGCAAGTGCAAATGGTGGTGGTGGTGCTGTTTGGTTTGTGTCAGGCCTGTGGTAGGTTGGTTCCCACTCTGTGTTGAGTAGCCAGCTGTCCTTCCTTAAGGTCAGTCAGTGGAATAGCCCTAGGATTACCTGGATAACGTAACTAGTACTGAGCTATCTAATGACTTTGTAGCTGAAGTGGCTCTTCCCATTATTAATGGCTGTGTTTTCTAATTGTTTATAGCTCACGTTGACGCCAGCCCAGCAACAGTTATTGCTCCAACAGGCGCAGGCCCAGTTGCTGGCGGCTGCAGTGCAGCACTCAGCCAGTCAGCAGCACAGCGCTGCTGGTGCCACCATCTCGGCCTCTGCTGCGACGCCGATGACGCAGATCCCTCTATCTCAGCCAATACAGATTGCACAGGTGAGCCTTGAGGCTTGAGAGGGTGGAAAACAAAGGAGGTGTTTGACTGATTGCACCATTCGAATGAAATTTGTTGTTCCTCGCCCAGCGAGTTTCTAGAGTCCCTGAGGATTGTTAGTGTTTCCTCGCGCGTCTTTGGATGATGAGGTCGAAGTTTGGTAGTCCTAGCAAGGAATGTGTGCCAGCCTGCTCCTCAGTTCCACTGGGCTTCGGAGTTTGTACCAGAATCTGAGTAGATGCCGTGTTTTCTGAATTTTCCTCCTTGTAGTTAGCATGAGAAAGGAGAGGAAAAGGGGTATGATGCCCACAGAAATTGAACTTGCTGAGACCTGTATGGATGGGAAGTGATGCCTGTGTATCAAAAAGGATGTTTGGCAGACCCAAATGGTGCTTGTTAGAAGCAAAATGACAGAATGGCAGTTTGACTTCACCCATTTATGTGCTGCTTTGGCTTGGTATTTAATGCTGGGAGTTCAGTGACAAGGAATGGGCCACTCCTGTGTGTCTGGGGAAAAACTTGGAGAATGAGTCTGATGTTGGAATCTGTCCCGTCTCATGGTCTGGTACTAAAGACTTGTCAATTCTGTAGATTGTAGATTGCTGTAGATGTTCTGCTTACTAGAAGCAGTAAGGAACCTCCTGGGTCTTCCAGGACTGGCTAAATGGAGTGTGGAGATGACAGTGGCACTAACTCTGTGCTTAGTGTATGTAGTGTGGAAAACCCTTCGACTTGCTGACAAAGATAATCAAATGTGCAGCTCAGACATCTTGAGTACCATGAGTTGGTGATTGTCTTGCTCATGCTGAGGTCCATCTTGACATAGATTAACATTCTTGGTACATAATATCAGTTTTATTAGTCTGGCTGTGCAAAGTGTGTGGGGTATGTAATCTTCAAAGCTGCTGCTTCACAGAATGAGCAAGTTCTTTAAGACTGTCTAATTTAGCTTTCTGTTCAAGCTATTTTCTCTTGCATTCAACCGGGATGAAGTGTCTAAAAAGTGAACATGAGGGCTGATTAAGGACAAGAATGGAAATGTTGCAATTGTCTGTGAAGTCCAGTGGTCAAATGTTCAATCCTTTACTGTATGGGTGCACTAGTTGAATAACAGCCTAGCTGTCCTATCAGGTTTTCATTAGCTGAAGTGACAAACTTTTGTGGTGTTGGTCTAGAAGTTCTGATCTCTCTGGCTGTCCTTAGAGAGGCCAGAGTGGTGGCAGCCTGTTTTATTTAAAAGGCCAGTGCTGATGTTGCTATGTTGATAAGATTCCTCCCACTGAAGCTCTTGTTGCACTGTGAGAAGTCACATCACCAAATAACACCTTTTTTAACAAAGGATCCCACTTCACTGGCATGATGTGGAGATGACTGAAGGATGCAGCATTCAAGAAAACTTGTCATTCTCAAGATCATATCTTAATTTTGTTAAGACTGTCTGTAGGCAATAATACAGACAGATTTCAAGAAGAGGATGGGGAATGTCCTTGTCAAGGAAGTTGTTGGTTTTAGCTTCTGACATCTTTCCATGCCCTTGTCATAGTTCCCATTTGATGGGATGTAAGTCTTTTAACATATATGTGAGTGATCCACAGGTGTGTGCCCCTCCTCTTCCAGGTGTGCAGCTTAACATAGTGAGGTCTGCTTCACTGAAGTGTGGTGGCCTAAAATTTCCTGTTAACAAAATCTGTACCTTGAACTGTCTGGCTTTAGGTTTGTCAAACAGGCCTCCAAAGCAGTGGATACCAGCGTGATGCGTGTGTGAGATGTTTCTAGTCCTGCTCTCCCACCCCAGTGAGAAGCTCTGAAAATGTGTGAAGCATTTGCAATTATTAGTTTTGTACTGGCTTTTTCTCCAGACCTTAGAAAATCTTCAGAGAAGTGTTTGAGAGGAGTTGAAAAGATCAGGTGTGTGCTGTCAAATTAAGAGTTTCTGAAGGCAACATTGTCTGATTTGTGCACATGAGTGAGCTGAAGGCTCTCTAAAAAATAGCATGTGATCATGTAGTTGCCACATGCAGAACAAATTAATTTGTACTTGTTTTCTGAAGTTTCTAATTACTTAAATGTTTGACTTCACAATTAATGTCTTTTAGCTTAGGTTATTTTGATACATAAATAAGCTTGGTTGAATGTTGTTAACTGCTCCTTATGATGAAAGTGCAGGGCATAAATTGTGCAGGTGTTGGATATAATTTGAGGTACTTATGGAAAACATCTACCATCTAGGTTCATAGGTAGATAGCACTATGCTTTTTGATCCATTTTGGCAAGGATTTGTAAGCAGTGCTCAGCTCTGTTTGTGCTATTGTAAACATATAGTTGATTATACAAATAGCTGAATGTTTGTTTTAATTGATGATTTTTGAATAATTGATTAACTGGCAGGTCTCTGCAGCGGGGGATTACCATATTTATTTTAATTAACTAATTGCAAAAGCATGACTTCTTTAATGTGCACTGCAGTTCACATAAGGTATCTGCTGCAGCAGCCTGGTGAGGAACTCGTGCAGCTCCTGGCTTGACACTAAACAAGTTGTGCATCAACTCTTGGGGTCCTTTATAAACTTCTTTGTTCTCAGGATCTGTGCTCTGTATTTTTATAATGTAAATCTCAAAATGACACAGATGTTTTAAGTTTGTGCTGAAGCTGTAATTGGAAATAATGGCATTGAATTTAGAAATTTAGGGTTTTTTTTGTTGTTGGGTTTTTTTTGGTTTTTTTTTTCAAAACAAAAAATCTTCCTCACAGCATAGCACTTGACAGATTATTCTGCTGGGATAGGATTTGGATTGTTTTGATCTTTCTAAATTGCTAGGCAGAACCAGAAGACATGCATGTCTCCCTGAAAATCTTTCCATCTCTATGTGCTTGTGCTAGCATACAGATTTTAACACTGAGGAAAACAAGATCAGTATAGGAAAACAGTGTCAGTTTTGTTCGTGTGGTTGCTATTGGGAGATTTATTGTAATGGTATAATTAACTAAATAATAAAACTTTCCCAAGGTGGAAATAAAGTTGGATTTCAAATGCATTTGAGGGGCTGGTAGGGCTATTTAGGAGTGATTAGCCTTGGAGGCATCATTTTCATTTTGCGTTGCAGAATTATATTTCTGTATTTAAACAAGACTTAGCCAACATACCATTTACCAAGGCAGATGCACAGAATAAGATTGCTTATATCAGTTATCCCTGAGGCCTCAATTTAAAAACAGTTTTCTCATATTAAAGTGTAAGAGCCTGATGATAAGAGCTGTCATGTCTTAGCTGGGTAGCCAGTGTTATGAATACTATAGTCTTAAACAAAAAGCTCTCCTCCTTTGATCTTACAGATATACTGCCACTGTTTCTTTGTATTCTTTCTTGCATGGAACTCCATCTCCTGTGGGGGTGCTTCAAATCATGTGAGATCTGCTTGGTCATCTGGGGTGACTTCATTTGTTTGCTTTTGATTGGGAGAGGTCCCTAACCTGTCTGTTTTTCCATTGATACTTTTTTCTTCTGCAGTGTCTTCCCAACTCTTCCTTTTGTGTTTCTATTTTTTTTCTGTTATCTACCTCTTTTCATCCTGCAGCCTCTCTTTATTTCCTTTCCTTCTGCCCAGTGCTCACAACCTGAGTCAGCTTGTCCAGCTCTTCCCATTTCTGTTTTCAACTCTGCATCCAGTCCTCACATCCATTCCAGTATGAGCTCCCCCTCTGAGCTGGATGGTCAGCACAATCTGCAGAGGTAACCAGCTGAGCATTGAAAATCAGTGAATAAATGAGTGGAGATCCATATCATGTTGAGCTCAAGAAGAGGTTTTGATAGCAGTTCTGACCAATGTGATATTAGGATATGAAGTCATAAGAAACATGGAGTTCCAGGACAGAACTGGAGCAGTTATTTCTCTCTTTCAAGAAGGAAATTTGCCTTGATTTCATAGGAATGGTTGCATTATTTCTGCAATTTTCTGAAAACAAACAATACTGTTGACTTTAAAAGCACTTTTATGCTCATGGGCACTTTTTAAAATTTTACCATTCTCTTATAAAATGGAAGTTTCCATTTCTAAAAGAGCTTTGCTTGATCAATCCATCTGGTTCCTGTCTACCATATTATTACACTGCATGCTTTTGACTTAACAGGGCTAAGTAGCCCAAATGATTGATGGCCACTGTCTGTGTAATGCAGGTTAAGTAGTCGTTTTCTTATAATGCCTGTCTGTGGTCTCATAAATCAGTGGACTCCCTATTTTTTCCTCTCCCTAGTCTTCCTTTCTGGCATTCCCCACCCCTCCTCTCCAGAAGGAGATTGTTGCAACTTTCAAGTTACAGTTTTAACAGATTTGAAATACAGATACTGCATAAGAAAGAAGTTCTCCTTGTCAGTCTGGCTTGGCTTCTCATGTCCACATCCACTGCTGGCCATGAATGGCCTGTCCCATCCTCTGGCTGAGCAGGTTGTGGGGGTGCTCAGTAACTTGCATCAGTCCAAGGAGACGTTTAAGGAGCAGCTGTTTGTTACTCTGTTCATCTGAACTCAAGTGTGTTTGGGGCTGTGTGAGGATGAGCAGCTCCAAGCAGCCACACCAGGCACTGTTTCTGGCACCACTGCACCTGAACACGTCTCCTCTGCAAGCAGGGGCCTGAATAACTTCCCTGAAACAGAGCTTTGGGGGAGTCTTCTTGTCTGCTTGGTTTGGTTTGTGTAATGGGAGGTTAGAGGTGTGGGAAGGTTTTCATTCAGGCTTTTTTCCACCTGTTTGGTGAGTATTTTGAAACAGAATTCTTCCTGGAAAGATGGAAAAATCCTATAAGTGTGTTTAGACAGTTTCTATGGATTACCACCGTTATGTTGGCTTACTTCACAGTGTGTTTTTTAAATATTTCAGTTGCTCTTGTAATTGTCCTGTTTGGAGATGAAAACAAAAAGGCTAGTTGGGTGAAACAATACTTTTAAGCAGTTCTCTATGTTTTCATTCTCCAGCTAAATGTCAAGTTGAAGCATTTTTCTTGAAAACTCAGTTTCTCAGAGATTATCATTTTACATTGAGACCTGTCATTCAATTATAGAAAATTAATAGTCCTGAATGGTTTAAATACATAAAAGTAGGGTTCTGCAATAATGCAGTGTTTTGGATTATTCCTTTTAACCTTTCATTATAGTCCTATCTGTGAAGCTTATTGTAATTTGTTTCAGAACAAATCAAATATGTTTACTAATTGAGTTAGCTACTTTCTGAAATTTGAGCTGAACAACCAGAGTGCAAAAAAGGAATCTGTAATTTTTTGCTTTCCAGTTGCTGATTTAAATGGTAATTGCAGACTGTTGTTACAAAAAAAAAAAAAAAAAAAAAGCTCCCAGCTAATAAGCTTGATTGTAACAGGCTTCCATCCTCAAAAAATAAGTTTGAGAGATCTTTGTGCTGATAAGTCTAATGTATTTGAAAACTCCTGAATTTGGGGGGAAGGGAGATTGATTGGTTTGTTTGTTTTGTTGTGATTAAAGCAGAAAGGTTCTCGATATACTTTGGTGGGTTATTTAGTAAATAACTTTGGTTTTATGGACAAGAGTGAAATTCAAATTCCCATTCTACAGGATATTCAGTAGCAGGACTTCTGCTGTGTTTGACATCCAGTTTTATCTCTAAATGTTAGAATTTAGCTGGCTGATAGGAAGTCTTATATTGGGAATCATTGCTGACCTAAATGTCTAACACACAGCTCTTTCTTGTCTTTTTTCTTTTTTTAATTTTTTTTTATTTTTTGTCTTCTCTCTTTTTTTCTTTTTTCTTTTCTCCCCCTTTTTTTTTCTTTTGTTGTCCTTTTTGTTTTTCCCCCCCCCCCTTCCCGTTTCCTTAAGGATTTGCAGCACTTGCAGCAGCTTCAGCAGCAGAATCTCAACCTGCAACAGTTTGTGTTGGTGCATCCAACAACCAACTTGCAGCCAGCACAGTTCATCATCTCACAAACGCCGCAGGGGCAGCAGGGTAAGTGCTCCTTGCCACACACAAAAGCAAATCATACATAGGGTTTTTTAGGGGAGAAAGTGACACTCAGGTGCTTCATGCCAATGCCCAGCCTTCTCCCAGGCAGTGGCTCCCAGCCAGCTTTTCCCCCCTGGGTTTATACCCTGAGGATGAGAGCATGTGGTGTGGAATATCCCTTTGGCCAGTTTGGATCAGCTGCCATGGCTCTGTCCCCTCCCAGCTTCTTGTGCCCCACAGCCTGCTTGCTGGTGGAACTGAGGAGCTGAAAACTCCTGGACTCTAAATACTGCTTGGCAATAACTGAAACATCAGCGTGTTGTCAACATTGTTCTCATCCAAAATCCAAATCACAGCACTGTACCAGCTATTAAGATGAAAATTAACTCTATCTCAGTCAAAAGCAGGGCAGACTGGGAAAAGATTACAAAATCAAAAGTCCTTTGGGGAGGTTGGAAAAGTACTTAAGCCTAAAGAGGGTACAATGAATTTTGTCATAAACTGAACTAATAATTAACACCTGGGGAAAAGAGCTAGAAGAGTGGATTTGTGTAACAGCTCTTATAATAATATTTTGGCAATGCACTGGGTATGGCTTACCTGCCAAAGACAGCCAAGGCAGTGGTAGGTGGTGCTGTGTCAGAGCAGTTAGGTTGTTGTACAGTAGCTTTGTTCTGAGGACTGATGTGTTCAGGCTGCAGTGCATCACGGTGCTGATTGCACCCCATTTGTTGATGCCCACAGAAAACTGCATTTAGCCATGGCTTCTTATGCTGATATACTCCAGTGGCCTTTTTTCCTCCCTTTCTCTTCTACATGAACTCTACTCAGTTGTTCAGGTCTGGTAATCCAAAGATTCTTGCTCAGAAGGCAAATCCTGTTATGCTTGAAGAGTCCTGCAGAGCTTGGCTGTCCTATAAAGCAGCTCTTTGCACCTCATTTTCTTCTGTTCCTTTCAATTTTTTTCATGCATCATTCCTTCTTACATACTATGACTTGGAAAGAACTGGCTTTCCATTACGCTGAAGGGCTCTTACTCTCTGAATGCTCTCACATTTGAATAAAGGGCTAGTCAAAATTACCTTCCTTTTAATAAGACTTGATTTAGGAGAGATTTTATACCAGCACTAGTAGAAAATGGCTGAAGGGTTATTCATGGAAGCATTTAGTTAGCATTCTTAAAATGAAGCAGAACTTGTAAACTTAACACACTGTACTAGAAGAAATCAAACCACTAAAATTTACTTCAAGAATTCTTCAAAGTAGGTTGGGGGTTTTTTTTATAAATTCTTTTAAGAAAACAGCAAGTGCAAAAACATTGTTTTGGAAAACTCATTGGTGTTGATGTCTGCCTACATTTTTCAGCTAAATTCTGCTGGTTTTCTAAAATACCTCTGAAGATGTTTTACAAAAAGGAAAACTAGGAGAAGCAAATTGTATTTGTCCCCCAAAATGAGTTGTTGGTATTATAGTAGGGAAGCAAGGCTTTCTTGTGTTTGTTTAAAATCTCCTGGAGTGGAATAAGTACTAGATGAGATTTTCACAGTACCTTTTCCAGAGGCCATCTCCACAGAATTATTTCTTCACTCCAATTTAAGACCTGCATATTGCTGTCATCAGTGACGCAGTGTAGCTAGAGACATCATGTTTTACTGGTAATGTGCAGCCTGGACAACTGAATAGCTCAAAAATGTAGGAAGATTTATATGCTGCATTCTGACCACAGGCCATTAGTGTGTGACAACCTTCCAAACTGAAATGCTTGAATAGATCTCGTTTCCTTCATGAGCACTCAATGATAAAGCAACATGTATGTCATAATACCCCTTATATCACTTTTTGATATGTTTTTTTGCAGTATTTCATGGTTATTGTTAGAAGATCTCAAACAGTACATTATTATTTATGAGAAGGATTGAGAAAGTGTGTATTTTTATTTTGTTATTTGCTGTTGCAGCTGACTTTCCTATGTTGTTCTTGTCCTATTGCTCCATTAGTCAACTTCATAAAACAATACATATTCTGAAGAAACTAGCATAGAGTTTTCTTCAAAACCAATGGCATTCATATTTTCTTTGATGCTTCATTGGTACTGCATGGAGCTTTATATATGTACACATTTAATGACTAACATAAAAAATCAGATTTGTGTATAGATTATGTATTCTGGAAGAAATTTCTTGCTTTACAGACTACACTACATATTTTGTGTATGCCTTGTAGTCATGTAAATGAGAAACACTGGTTTTGAAGGAGGAGAGTTTTGAGGGAAATAAGTGAAGAATAGTTTATCTAAACAAGATTGTAGAAGATGTAAACATTTGGTGAAGAAAAATGTTTTCCTTGAAGAGGTGAAGGGGTACAGAGAAATGCAGTCATCAGCAATTGTATTTAGATTTTTGAAGGGATTGAACATTGTGAGCAGAGATCCAACTTTTGAAAAAATTTAGGAAATTCATTACCTAAAATATTAATCAATAATCAGGATGTTATTCTACTATGTTTCTTCAACACACACATTATAGCTCCCAGCAGCAGATAGGAAATTTTCCACATAAATTCACTGCCAAATCTCTAATGTAGTCACCTTCCTTTTCCACGTGACTTCTGGCTGTTTAAGGGTGTATATGAAACAAATTTTAAAGCTCTCATTTCTCATGGCTGGTAATTGATAACATCATAACTGAAGGAATTGTTTCAAGACTCAGCAGATATGCAGAAGATTGAATGGAAATAGAAATTTGAAATGTTTTCTTATTCAGCACAACTGTTGTTCAAATTATTGTTGAAGTCACCAGCAGGAATGTAGCACCTTGTAATGTCTTTATACCTCTAGTATCTGTTCTTGTATCTAATAGAGCTGTCTCTAAAATAATCAATTTAACATCCCTTACTACAATTAGAGCTGTTTCTTAAAAATATTACTCTCATCAGGTGACTGTTCACCTTTTTACTCATGAGATATTGCTAATACAAATTGTATCAGTAAAAATCTGAATGGAGGGGGAAATGGTGCTGCATTTAATATAAATTAATCTTGAAAACAGGAGTTGTTAAGATCTAGGCAAAGACTGTATCACAATGACATTTAGAAATAGTACTTACAAAGAAAATATCCAGAAGAGCAAATGTGGGGGACAAGCTACTAATTAGCTAGGAACATTGAAACTGGGTCTACCTAGTCTCAAGTTATTATTGCTATTTATTATTAAGGACTATCTTTATGATTTTTTTTAATATTGTCAAGTTGCCTGGGCCAAATCCAGTCCTGTTTTCTTCTTTCATACATGTTATGCAGACTTTGAGACCTCACTCATGTGGAAGTTGTTGTAATGGCTTTGTCTTGCAAGCCATCTTCCAGTGAGAGGATGAACAGCTTTGGCAGAGATAAAGCAGTCAAGTTCTTACATGAAAAAATTCACTCTTTTGGGAGATCAGTTTGGGATGAATTATGTATTATGCTTCTGGGCCAACTTTTTTAAAATTATGCTGAAAAAGTCTGTGCTTGAATGTTTGTTTTAGCTTTTGTTTAATTTTAGATAGAACTGAACCCCAGATCAGTCCTAGGGGACTCTTGGCTGGCAGAAAGAGTTTTTGGCTTGGAGCATTATTCATGCTACTCTTAGACATTACAGGAAAAATCCTGAACGATGGTAGATATATTTACTGTAACTATTAAAAAAAAAAGCCTCTAAACTATCATACTTCTGCATAGATCCTTATCTGCCTCCATGCAGTCATTGTTTTAGAGTGCCCCATTGGTGATTTGTGTGCCATATTTAATGCAATAATACCACTGGGCTCTTAAAACCCAGGGCAGATGGTTAGGAACCTCTGTAAAGTATACAAGTACAATAGTAGCTTTTATAAGTTCAAAAAAATCATGTGGATTGGAAGGGACCTCTAGAGACCAGGTAAAATTGTTCAAAGCAGGTCCCATTACAGCAGCTATTCAGTGCCTCTGCCAGCTGAATTGAACGTGTCTGAGAATGGAGTTTCTGCAACATTTTCAAGTTCCTGTCCCAAGAATTGACTGCTATCATGTTAAAGAAAAAAAAAATTGTTTTCCTATATCTAGTTGGAGTTCTCCATGTTCTGATATCCATTGCATCCCATACCCTCGAGCTGAGTCCATTTCTGTCTTTGAAGAAAGCAGTAGGATCTCAGCTTAGTCTTGTCACTGGGCTGAAAAAAGCAGCTCACTTACCTGTTCCAGCCTGTTAGCCACCCTGGTGGGCCTTGGATGTACAAAATCCAGGATGGCCTTGTGCCTTATACTGGGAAACCCAAGGCTGCCAGTAGGACTCATTTGTCCAGCTAGTCTAGATCCTGGCTTCTGGCCTGTTGACCACTTCCCCATGTTTGGTATTGTCCACAGACCTGCTGAGGCCATATTTTGTCCCATCAGCCTTCTTGGTAATAAAGATGTTAAGCAGTACTGGTGCCAGTATGAGTCTCTAAGGCAACAGCAGTGTTTGAAATGCCAGGATCTCAGCAGGTGCCTAAAAGATGTGGGTTTACTTAGAAAAGGCAGTTCTATGCGCTCTGTAAATTAAGTCACTGGAGTTATTTTGGACCTCAGTGATTTCTTCTCAGAAAAGAAATGAAGGAGAAGCTTAGACTGGTTCAAGTCATGCTGTAAAAGAGCACAACTGCAGCTGCTCACCTGTGAGAGCCAAAGAATGCCCAAGGTGTGGGCATGGCAACTGCCTGAAAAGGTTGTGATCAGGAGGATCACACGTTGCCAAAACTGTCCAGCTACTTTCCCCATCTCCTGATCATTGCTTCAGTCAGCTGCAGGTTGAACTGACTTGTTCTGTCCTCAGTTTCTGCCTGTGACACCTTGTGTCAGCAGCTCTTACATAGGATAAAATGATCTAAAACCAGAGTATATTAAACGTGTCCAGGTTATTTTATACTGATAATTCCATGATCATTACTTCAGACCATGTGAGTGAGAATAAAATTAGGAAGAGTGTAGTCATCTTGTGCTCTTTAGCAAAATTGTTAATGCCAGAAAAACATCCTCTGGGATTTCTCTGGGGACAAAAAGTCACAAAAGGCCAGTCCTAATTACTCTGATTGCAGTCATAAGACAAATCAGCAACTTGTAATCGATGTTGTTACCAGTGGATTAGAACTCAATGTCGTCACTGTCAGCTGCCTGGTTTTTGTTTCATTGTTGGTCAGCCACTCTGTAGTGACAGTGTGATGGGTTTGCCCCTTTCTCTTCCAAGCTGTCAGTTTAAAATTCCCTATCACTGAATTAAGGTCAAAAACTCTGCACTTAGAGGTGACTGTTTACTAATTAATATTTAGATTTGGGCAGCTAAAATCATCTTTCAAGTGAACAAATATTTGCATTGTAAAAAGCAATGTGTAGCTGTAGTAGGTGGCTGTCTTGGAAGTTCCTTGAGCAGCTCTGTTCCCTCACTGTGGCTTTTCAAAAACACAGCTGGAACATGTTGATTATGTGGTGCAAAGCAAATTTACATCGTTGTCTATGCTATGCTATTATGTTACATAAGGAGCTGGCTGTATTCTGTAGGTCCTGAGCATCTTGATAGCAACACATTCTGTTTAAAATACATATTCACCTCCTTCTTAAACAAAAAAATATCACTCTCAGATAATAGTTCTTCTGTGCTTATGTATCCCTCACTGAGGACACGTTTTCTCCTTCTTAGCCATGGTAATCCCTCTTTCCATGTCTCTTATGGCCTTAACCTCTCATAAAACATTCAGTTCCTCACTCAGTATTTATCAAGTCCTAAATTCTGTCACCCCTGCCCTGCCTTTATTCTGCTAAGAAGGTAGATCAGGCAGCTGATGATGTTAAATTTAAGTGGACTAGGTATATTGAAGTGTAAGTTTAATTAGTCAGGTTCTTAAATTATTATAGTGGAAATTGATAGTTATAGCCAGGAGGTAACTAAAAAATAACAGGTAATATTTTTCACAGTAAAATCAAGGGATTTGACTAACTGTAGGTATATTTTTGTCAAGATTCTGTCCCTTAAAAATAGATACATTTTTGCATTAGAAATGCAAAAAAAACCCCCAAACTCAATAGTTTTTAATTAAGATATTTAGATGCAGGCATGTATCTCAATTTCCTCAGAGATTTAATAAACTGTACAAATAGTGGACTGTAAGGGAATTTATTTGTAGACTGACAGCATTTTATACATATTGGTTCTATCAGTTGCAACTGTTCTTTGATGATGTCACCTTTTCATAGTAGCAGGGTTTTCATATATTCAGTGTAGTGTTTATTCTATCTGTTAAAATTGAGCAGTGTTCAGTATCTTACCTAAACTTTAATTCCAATTACTTTTCCAAAAGATTCCTACTTTATTTCACCCAGGAGGGAGTTATCTAGGCTTGTTGTATCTTCTGGTGTGGTCTGCTTAGCTCTGCCAGAAAGCTTCCTTCTTGTTAGGCAGCTGGCATAGGGTGGTTTGGAGAGGAAGGGGATGATCAAGAAGCCAAGTCTGTGGGTTTGATTAGTATTCAGTTGTTGGATTTGATGTCGTTAGTGCTCAGTATTTTTTTATGGCTCTGCAGTTCTTGGTTACCAGTAGAGTTATATCCAAACTCTGCCCTTGGTTACCAGAAGAGGTGTATCCAAACTCTGCATGCTGAAAGGGGCAGTAAATGATTCCTGCACACAGACCTGGGATGACCTAGATCATTACCAACTCTTTCTGCAGAGTAGACTTACACCCTTCTCCCTCTTACCCTTCTGTCATCACTTAAACTGCAGGGAAATGCGGGGGATTTGGGGCTGAAAACTCCAAAGTCTGAGCATATCTATGCAAGGATGAAACAAAAGCTCACATCTCAGGTTTTTTTGTTGTTTTTTTTTAAATTTCCCATCATTTGGCAAGAGCCTTGTTTTACCCCATTTTGTGTTTTAGTGCTTTTGAACGACAAACCAAAGGCACACTTTTCTCTCTCCAGGTCTCCTGCAAGCGCAGAATCTCTTAACGCAACTACCTCAGCAAAGCCAAGCCAACCTCCTGCAGTCTCAGCCAAGCATCACCCTTGCCTCGCAGGTCAGGCTTTTTCCTACTCTTCATGACTTGCTTTGAGGGGATTTAAACTATGGCAAGAGAATGGACCCTTTGTATTAGTTACCTGAACAGATGTTGTAGCAATAATAGTGGATTTGTCTTTCTAGATAGTTCAGGTTTGTAGCTCCCACCCCAGTATGCCTCTTTCCAGGCTTTAACGTTCTAAAGTGGGTTTTTAGATGGAAATTTTCATGATTGATACCTTAAGTTAATGGCACTAAAGCATCATTTGATTTCCTATAAGGTTTTCTTGGAAATTCAGAGGAGTGAAGGTGTGAGCTCCCTCAAAAGCTCCAAAAGGGGATTACTGACAAGTCTCTTTCTGAAGATTGCAGTGGTAATCTATCTTTTTTTTAGTGTAGTTATTTTGCAATCACTGCTAAGTCATTGCCAGTCTTACCAGTTGCCATCTGTGAAACTGAAGAGATTGTTAGAAATGAAATATTCGAATATTCTGATAGATGTATATTAAAATATTAGAGCTCTGTGATTAAGTTTTCAGACTATAAGAAAAGCAATTTTAAGGTTGCATGTGCCTGTAAATTTAGTTGTGCTTGGCTCTGGGTTTTACTGTGCAGTTTAGTTTCATGGCTGCATGCTGTTTCTCAAATACCATGTAATATCACACAGTATCTTCCTGCCACCTCGGTTACATATAAGAATTTTCTAGTCTGCAATAAGGTGCCTGAGTCTATCAGAGTCTTAGAAAACTACATTTTCTATTATACCACCTCTAGTATTTTTCATGCACCAGGTGGAAAATGGAATTTGTCCCACCTCTAGTTCATACCTCAGCTATAGCAGCATGATTCCTCACTAAAGATTATTCCTGGATTTTAAAAAAAAAAATTAAACCACTAAGAAGGAATAAATTATGTGAAGTGGGTGAAATCAGTGAAGACATATTGCAGTAATTACCCACTATGATTAATGTAAATTAAAAAATATTAAAAACCTGTAAGTGTGACACATGTATCTGCAATTCTAGAAAGATGGTATGTGATTAAATTATTTCTCAAGTAATGGAATTATAGATCTTGACCTCCCCCTACCATCTGCAGTGCACTGCAAAACACTGCACTAACCCAGGAGGAAAACAACGTAAGGAGTTATGTAAAGACTGAGCTATATGTAGGCCATTTCTTTTAGAAGAGCCTTTTCTGAACCTTTGCATAGACTTTGCATAATACTCTAGGGCTGCCTGGACATGAGGCTGTTCTTATTTGCCCTGAAGGAGTTTAGAGTTTCAGAACTGGGTATAGGACACAGGGGCATGAAATCACCTTTACTGAAGAGCCACAGCTAAACTGACTAGAATTTTAATTGGAGTAAATGATTTGTCTCTACATCTCAGCTGATCATGGCATGTAAGGAGGTAGAGCTATGCACTCAGAACATGTTTCCAGTGTTCTTGTTGCTCATAAAGCCTGAACTGTGCTATACCAGATCTAAATATATTTTGTTCACCTGTGAACATTTTCCAGGATGCTAATTTTTTTTTTTCAGTTATTTATTGTAGTTACATCACAAAATGCTTTAGAATGCCAATATTCAGGAATAGTGAACCTTCCATGGACTTCCTAGAAAATTAGCCTTTATGCAGAAGAAAAGTGAGACGTAAAATGAATCATTTTCTGCAGATTGCCTTTGCTTAATTTATCACCAGTATGTTCATTTTATTGTTGCAGCTGTCAATGGAAGGGTTAGAGGTAAATCTAGTTTTTTCTTCCTGAAGAGCTGAGTCAGTCACAAGAGATGGCATTGGAGGAAATGTGCCATGTTTGTTGCATCTGTACATGCTCACTCTTCCAGGATTAAATAGGAGATTTGAAACTTTTGGGCTGATGACAGTCGGCCACCTCACAAGACCAATAGATTCAAATTCAAATTTTTTAAAAGAGATGGATGCCAAGGTGTTTATAAGTGATAGAAATATATCAAGTAGAGTGTGTTCAGTCTTTCCTTGAGCAGCTTCTGCAGCAAGTGAATGTTGTTGGTTACCTTTGAATATCTCTTACTTTTCTTTAACTGGTTATGACAGAACCTGTAAAAGCCTGTCATACTGTTGTAGTTTTCTGAATAGTGTTTGCTTGTTCTGGAGAGGAATGTTAATAAATTGGAGGAACTTCCAGAATGCAGGAAATGTCCAGTTCACTGACCTCTCTCACAAGAACATCACATACATTTTAGGAGTTGAATTTCTGTTGATTATCCTCTTAAATGTGATTTCCATCTTCTCCTTGCTGTCTCAATAGCCAGCAACCCCAACACGCACAATAGCAGCGACCCCCATTCAGCCACTTCCACAGAGCCAGTCAACACCAAAGCGAATCGACACTCCCAGCTTGGAGGAGCCCAGTGACCTTGAGGAGCTTGAGCAGTTTGCCAAGACTTTCAAACAAAGACGGATCAAACTTGGATTCACTCAGGTGAGACTGCGTACCTTAGTGCCTGCCAGTGTGGAACCTGAGGTCTCATCTTTCAAGTCTGGGGGGAGACTACAATTCCATCATTTCCTAGGAGAAACTGCTTAAATAGGGTTATGCTCTGGCCTTTATGTGGGGGATTTCTAAGAAATAACAGAAAAAGCTGAACATCCATCTTACTTCCCTGTTGGTTTTAAAGCATAGCCATTTTCCCAGCAGGGGAAAACGTGCATTTACCAGCTCCAGATGTCATTGCGTGTGCACTATTCATTCTATGGGATGTGACATGAATGGGACAAAGCACTTTAAAGCTGCCTTCAGAAGTACAAAGTTCCAAAAACCGTACAGTACAATTAACTGCTCTGTGTGTTTAAAAAGTCTATCATATCTGTGCAGTTGCTTTGGATGTCAAAGGGGTTTTATCTCTCAAGCGTATTTTCCTATTAAACATCAATGATTTCTGTATTTAATGCTTTTGCTAAAGTTCCTAAACAAAACCTGAAAGGACTGTCACCTTTGAAGTTTTCTCCTTACAAGGGTGAACTGGAGTTGTGGTTTGTTTTGGTTTGTTTAAAAGCCCAGAAATACCCGTAGAGCAGAAGAAAAGTAATCTTGGACATAGTGAAGGTGGTTGAATGAAGACCACAATTAAAAGTACAAAGTGCATTTATATGTTCCATTATTCTGTTGAAAGGAACTTGGTTCCGAGAGTCCTTTCTTATTAATATCAAAATTATTTTTTTCCCCCCTGCAAAATTAAAATACCTCCCCAGGTAAACAATTAGTTTTGGCAGGAGTCTGTGGTTAAGCTTAAGCATGTTTTTACTAGAAGAAAGAGAATGCAAAAATCAAAGTATTTAGAAGTCTGAGCTCAGAGCAGTCAGTCCAACATATGTGATGGGATAGAATATGTAAATCTACTCTAGCTGAAAGTATGTGCTGGAGTCATATTTATTTTTCTGGCGAAGTCCTAAATTGAAAAATCAAAGTTCATAATGAAAGTTCCTGGCAGCATCTTAATTGTAAGTCAAGAACAGAATGTTCTTAGTCAAATGAAGTGCATTTTGCTGGCATGTGTGCCTCCTTCCCTCCCTTCTTTCCACTAGAGGGAGGCACAGAAATACAAGTGATGGACACACACAAAAGCTCCAATAGAGCAGCAGAGAATAGGGTAAAATACAATAGCTTCCCTATAGCCTGACAGAGGAGGTTCGTGTAGATCTCTCATTATTATGTTTAATCTGCCCTGCTGTGAGATGATTATAAAGGCTCAACTAGACTTTTTAAGTTATGTGTTAACCTTTCTTTATTGACCCTGTTATGAATTTTCATGGTGAGGAAAAATGAACACAACTGCCAGGCTTACATTTCAGTATTTGCTTTTCAGATTGAAAAAGGGAATCTTGAGAATGTGATAAAATTACATTTGGTCATTCCTATCCTACTCTGAGTTTGTATGTGTGTAATTAGGCTGTTCTAATAACTTCAACCTAATTGCATAATTGGATGATAATTAGAGACCCTGATTTCTTTGGTTTCCTATAGTTGGATAAATAGACTGTCTTTCAGAGGATAAAAGAAATTTATTTCCAGCAGTACTGTAAGCTTTTTCAGACTCACGCCACCCCTGCCTTTCAAAAATAATTGCAAGATTTGGTTTGCATTGCAAACTAATCACTTAACTACATTCTGTTGTGTGAACAATAAAACAGGTTTTGAATTTCAGCAGTTCTGCCTCTTCTCCCACCCTGAAATGTGGGTGATGCATTTAAATCCCTTTGTTTATTTTCCTTAAAAATGCCTCCATGTTTGACATACAGGGACACAATGAACAAACTGCACCTTAGCATCATTGCAGGCCTGGGACTAATTGCTCAGTACAGATTCAGGCAACAGAAGTGAACATTTTAGACAATGCTATTTTGTTCTGTGAAAGGTATTGCCTCTGCTGGGCCATCTGAGCTTCTTAACAGACCAGTACACACAACAATGATGTACTTCATAATCAGTTTCAGTTCATTACCAGAGCTTCAGTCAACCTACAGAGCAGATCAGATGTGTATACAGTGCCTTTATACTCTGTTCCATCCTATCCCTGAGCCACCCCAATATAGAAAATTCTCATCCCAATATGTAAATTCCTTTGCCTACAGCTGAAATGCTGCCACCTTTTGGCATTGACAAAGAAATGGTTAACTATTCATTTTAAATCAGATGGCAAATGTTTGTAAGAACAATATAAATCCAGAATTAAATTTAGTTGGGGGACCGGAGCAAATTTCATAACTCTTTCCTGCCAAGACATAAATCAACTTAGCTCTAAAATGGTTTACATAGCCAGGTTTTCTTCTTCATAAACCCAGAAGAGCATCCACGTTACTCCTCTTGGAATGATTTATGAGTTTTAAAATGCACAGAATCCTGGCATATGAGTAGAAGCATAAATGTGAGTTCCCACGTGTTTCCTCTGATTGAAGGGCACACAAACCAATTGTTCTGGTCCTCCTCTAGGAAGGAAATTGTTTTCTTTGCTCAACCTGCACAATTTACTAAGCTTCCCAAAGCTTGTTTTCTTCCTGGCTTGCGTGTGGCCACTCTGCATGCTGTCAGTGCGCTCATACCCAGCTGTGGTTTTGGAGCTGACTCAGAGGAAAGCGAGCTTTATGCCCAACCCAACTAACCCATTCGCAATTAAACTCCACTAACTGTGCTCCAGCTTCTCAGCCTCTTCTTCCAGACTTCTCATACTTTGCTTTGTGCTAAAAAAATAAAAAATCTAAATAAAGCTACTTTAGACCAAATAGTATACTTGACAAGTGAATTTTTTTTTTCAAAGGGCAGGACCTTCCAGCTTTAAAACAAAGCATGAAAATATTATGGTGTTTTTAATGGCCACAATCAAGAATGGATTGATTTTTTTTTTAAGCATCGCTTTCCAAGTGTATACTACACAGCTATATAATATATACATAAATATTAGGAGAAGCAGAATGTCTGCTAGCAGAATAGCTAGCTGAAATAGAGTTTAAAAAGCAATAACAGATGTAAAGAGATGATCATCTGCCTGTAAATCTCCTGGATAGCTTTCTGGCAGATGGGTAATGATAGTCAAGACTGCAGTTAATCATTATTTGAAATGGTTCAACTTCTTGTCTGCCTTGAAATTTGTATCTATTGGGGAAAAATTTGGTTTGAACCTCAGAAGATACTAACAGTTCAGATAACAATATTTCTGCATCTATTTAAATGTGATATATGTTTGCAGACATCTTTTCTAGAGTTTTTTTTGCAAATTTTGAAAATGCGAATTCATTGCATTTCTGCTTATTTGAACTTTCCTTCTTCGGTGTGAAATATGCAGAAAAACTGAAATCTGTTCCTAAGGAGAGCTTGGCCTTTGCTTATTTTAAAGAACTAAGAAAAAAATTACAAGTTAATATTCAGTGGAATGTGCTGCTCAGTGATAATGCTAAGAAGACAAAGCATCAGGGATTTCCTGGAAAGAGTTACACAGTTAAACTGATTGAGGTTTGACATTTCTTTATGATTATTGCTTTAGCATGAGTCTTGGTAGTGCTGAGAAAGCCTCTGTGAAACTGAAATCCCACGCAGCAGTGGAGTCACTGAGAACACCAGAATGTGACAGGGTTCCTTGCTTTGGAAGTGCCTATGTCAGTGAATCCCTTTTTTCTCTTTCTTTGTCCAGGGTGATGTTGGGCTCGCTATGGGCAAACTCTATGGAAATGACTTCAGCCAAACTACCATCTCTCGCTTTGAAGCCTTGAACCTCAGCTTTAAGAACATGTGCAAGTTAAAGCCACTTCTGGAAAAGTGGCTCAATGATGCAGGTGAATGAGTCTGTGTATTTCTTCACCAGCCTACCAAGATCAGTAGGATTTTGAAAAGCTGCTTCCTTTGTGCCCTTATGGTTTTATGAAGCCACCAGCCTTTGTAGCTGCCCATGGGACAAATGAGGGTGTAGAAATAAAGGTCCATAGTTCCCTTTCCATGTGCCTACATGCATCCAAAGTAGTTCTAGTATGAACTTTCAGAAAGCGCTCTCTAGACGGCTGAACAATTGCATGGGATGAGGTACAATATGTGTCATGGTTTTCCTCCTTTGTGTATGTTAATGCATATAACTTCTAATCCTCTCCTAGCTTTCTTTTTCAGATGTGTAGTAGGGAGAGGGTTGCATGATTTGTTGTTTCAGTAGGCAGAGCTTATTGCATCCATCTCCTTCCATACCCTGTGTGCATTCTTTTTATCTCTCTCCAAGGGTACAGATAAATAATCTTTTTTCCCTGTAGGAAGTGTTTTTTGTGGATTAGGTTTTGCTTTTTTCCCTCCCATATTAATTTTTTTCTGGGATACAAGTTATTCACTCTGCCAGTGTTGGTAGTGATCTTTTTTTTTTTAATCTCCCACCAGCAAAAGGAGCTTGTGTGGTGCTGCTAGGTGTTAGGATAGAAAGTGTTTGAGAGTTCTGTCAGCCAGTTTTTTTCTTCCAAGTATGCAATTGTACATAGTATAAAACTGATGGATAAGTTAAACAGATGGCAGGGATGGTGTGTGCCTTCGTGTTTTTACCAAAATGGAGAGAGCTTTTTGCTGGCGCCTACAGCGTTCTCTGAAATTTTGAAAGTAATTTCATGCGGTGTTGAAAATTTGTCCTGCATTGAGAAAAGGAAGTGCCATTCTGTTGTGCTGACAGGGGTTATCATTAGGTGCTCTAGGTCTGTGAGAGAAAACATAAATACCTCCACACTGAGTGCTCAGGTCCACAGGACAGCGGTCCCCAAACCTTCCAGCAACGTTGGATGGGTCCAGTGCTGCAAGGAGTGTCATAGGGGGTTTTTTTTCCTGTTAGTCTGAGGAAATACTTGTCTCTGTAAAGTTAAGTCAAGGACTGTGAACAGTGTCAGGGCTCTTCACATCCTGCCAGTGGGGAACCATTGTCTTTGGCTCTGACTCAGTTTCATGAAAATCTTTGGAAGAAAGATTCAGGCAACTTTAGAGGCTACTGTTTCACTTGTAGGTAAAAGTAGGTAGGAGAAGCATACCGATGATTCCAGAATTTATTGCCATGGAACTCAGCTGGTTCTCATGAAGTTTTCAGGCTGAGGAAGGGTTTCCACATGTTGACAGGTGGTATTACTATTTAAAAAAAAAAATCTAGAAAACACTTGCCCATTTGAGTCTATCAGAATAATGGTGGGCATTGTGAACTTTGACGCCCACAAACCCCCGTGTAATGAGGGAACTCCAGCCACGATTTATCATTTTGTTTAAATTCCCTGCTGAAACTTGCCTTTTGGTTAGATTGCTCTTCCTGCTGCAAAGTGGGGTTAAATGTTCTCTCCTTGCTGCTCTGTGACACCAGAAAGACAGGATTAAGGGGTTAAGAGCCCTGGTGAAGTTAAGGAGGGGAAGCTGCTTGCCCTAGTGTAGAGTGGTTGGTAGCACTGAGTATCTGCTAAGATGTCCTGAGAGAAGAGACTGAACACTGAAGCTGGTTATGAACTTCTCTTCCTCGAGTGTTTTGTAGAGTGGGTAAAAGAAATTTCAGGCTGCTCAGATTTTTTCGTAACTGCCTGTGACTTTCAGCTGTGGCCCATGGATACCAAGTACTCCTTTTTCCTTTAAAATGAGGCTTGCAGCGAGTGGGGAGTAGAATGAGATATGGGAGACAAACTCTGCATAGGTATTATAAAAGGGATACTGTGGTAGCATACAGGAGCAGAGGGCATCTTCTGGCCTTACTTTTAGCTTTTTAGTTTCAGGTATATGTTGTAATTTGTAAATACAGTGATTAATGCATGTGATCCTCATAAACCTCTATGTATTTGGAATAGATACAGAGCGGGTCTTAACATACCTTGCACTGGTGAAGAACACTTGCATTAGACTGCACTGAATTCAGATGAAATCCCCTGATTTGTATTACTTTCTTCTTTTTCAGAAAACCTCTCATCTGATTCAACTCTCTCCAGCCCAAGTGCCCTGAATTCTCCAGGGCAAGGGATCGAAGGCTTGAACCGTAGGAGGAAGAAACGCACCAGCATAGAGACCAACATACGTGTGGCCTTAGAGAAGAGTTTCCTGGAGGTCAGTGCTCCTGGTACTGTGCTCAGCCTGTGAAGAAATGGAGACACTTCACTTAACAATTATGTGTGTCAGGGTGAACTCATTGCTGTGCTGTTTAGGAAAGTGCTAGTACTAAACAAGGGGAATACAAAAGCCGTGCCAAGAAACATGCATCAACATCTGCTTCACTTGAAAAACAAAACACAAACCCCCTCAGAAAAACTCATTGGTTCTTGCAGTTCACTGACTTTGTGATCTTGCTTTCCAGGATACTCAAACATAGGTTTAAACACTAATCTTCATGAGGATTGGATAAATGGGGCAATAGTCTAAGTACACGTAGTTTGAGGTTTTTAGCTGGAGGGTGGAAGCATCTGCTGTGGTTTGTCTCTACTGTACCACTGACCAGATTCTGGATCTAAATCACCAATTCAGATTTCTGCCTGCTGGAGAAGAAGCTATGATGCAAAACATCAGGAAGTAATTTCAGAGCTTTTCAAATACCATTTTCTTTTGTCAGAACCAAAAGCCTACCTCGGATGAGATCGCCATGATAGCTGACCAGCTAAACATGGAGAAGGAGGTGATCCGCGTTTGGTTCTGTAACCGGCGCCAGAAGGAGAAAAGGATCAACCCACCCAGCAGTGGTGGAACCAGCAGCTCGCCCATCAAAGCAATTTTCCCTTGTCCAACCTCACTGGTAAGAGTCAAGAGCTGTGTTGGCAAAGATCACTGGTGGAGGTGGTTCTGCTGTGCTCACTGTGGAAGCTACACATGCTGCACCTTCTTTGTACAGCAGACTTGTTCTCACATATTTATATTTTACCGGCATTTTGAGTGTTCCACCTGGGTACTGTCTACGAGAGATAATGCTTACAAATCAGGCACTAGTCAGGCCTTCAGTGAGGGTGTTTTATTTAGTCAGCTCATGAACAAATATTCTGACTACCAAATTTGCACTTGGCATTATTACTTTGAACTTAGGTCAGATGCTACCTCCAGTTTATATCTGGACTCTCCTCCTTTTACCCAATTTTTTTTTTTTAATAAAATAATAGTAATTTTTTTTAAAGTGCTTAATAGCTCTCCCTCTCCCTTCTTACTTTAGCAGCTCTGGTCAGTAAATGAGCAGCAGTAAAATGCACTGGAACAGGTTTCCCAGAGAAGTTGTGGAGTCTCCCTTATTGGAGATACTCAAGAACCCTCTGGACTCAATTCTGTGCTGTGTGCTCTAGGACTGACCCTGCAGGGAGGTTGGACCAAAGGACCTGCTGTGGTCTTTTCCAATCTTACCCATGCTTTGATTCTGTATCATTTGGAGACTTATCTCACACAAGTCCAATGGTACCAGTGTTGTTGCTTCTAGTCAGAAAAGATTTATATAAAAGAAAGGCATGGAACGAAAGAACAGTTTAGCTAATACTCATGTAATTAATTTCCCACACTTGTATTTACCTCAGGTAAACACAAACTTCATGAAAATAAGAGTAACAAAACACATGCATCAAGGTTCCTTCAGCACCTTTGCTACCAATGTCCATGGAGGTCTGTTTTCATAAATAGAAACAGTAGCTATTAGATTTCATAGTAGCTATGCTAATAGGAATGTGGTGGAATTTATGTAGCCTGTAGCTGTCCTTTTGTAGTATTTATTCCACCCTCATCACCGTAGTAGCTAATATCTTCCAGTACTTCATTAAACCATTAATTTTGGTGACGTGTTATTCTCTCCCCTCATCCTTGTCTCAGGGTGTGTGCATGCAACCTTTTGTTTCAGGGGAAGGGCTGTGTTAAGTGTACTTAGTCTTTTTTATTATTGTTGCTGGTTTGGGGTTTTTGTTTGGTGGTTTGGTTTTTTTTTTTTGCCCAGTGGCAAAGCAAGGTCGCATGCCTTGCTACCAAAGCAGGAATATAGTGAGATTTACAATAGTGTGTTTTAGTAGCTGTGCAAGTTCCCTCAGACTGCAACTTAAAGGAGCTTTCCTGCAGAAATTTTCCTGTTGCTATAGTCTGCCATTGTATGTAAGAAATTAAGGTGTTAACCACAGTCTCCCTTTCATCAGTGAAGTTTCACTAGTGTTTTCACTCATTCTCAGCTTCTCTTAAGACTGTGCTGCTACACAAATGGATGTTCCAGCCCTGCTGCCCCCAGCCTTCACTTGACTGTGTGCTTTGTTGATTCCTTGTGTCAGCTCTGGAGATTGTGTCCATAGGATGCTTGGGCTTAGTTTAGTAGTTGGACTGCAAATTAGCCATGTGAGGAACAGTGATGAATTTTCAGTGTGGTTAGATAAGCAGTGTGGCTTGCAGCCTGGCTGCACGAGGAGGGCTCTGCAGCAGGATTGGAGGGGAAGGCTCCTTTTGCATTGCCTGGAGTCACTCACTGTGACCACGGGGTGAGCTGGATTAATTCCAGGTCATTCTCTGCCCCCAAATAGGGATTGTGACCTTGGCCTTAACTGCTTGCTGGACAGATGACAGATGCAGTGGCTGGGCTGCATTAGTGGGAGGTGTGCTGTGCATCCAGCCCCTCTTAATTCCATACTCTGTTGGAGATGGGCAGAAAGCTTTCAGATCTGTCCCAGTTGCCCCAGTCTTGTTTAAAATGCGTGAAGCATTTGACTCCCTCTAAGAGGATGTGTAGCATGAGAGGTATTTCTCTGATAATAGACTTAGGGTAAGAGAGTGGAAAGGAGGAATTTTAGCCTATATCCTTGGCTATGTTCTCTTGGGCAATTTTAAAGGATTCATTTCTCTCATTGATGTATAACAGCCTTCAGATACTACTGTTGGACATAATTTCTTGTCCATAGAAAGTCCTTTCCTTATATTTCATTTTTCTTCATAAGCTAGTTTCTCCAGCCTTAAATCTTTGGTGTTTATCTGTAATGTCTTCAGTTTATTTTAGCTTTGTTGTAATAAGCCATCCACAATTGCAAACTCCATTTGTATGTTTTAAAATTCAGAGATTATTCCTCTGGCACAAGGAAACTTATCAAAGTAAAGTTACAGTTTGGTTGAATAAAAGTGAAATGTTATTCTGCTTCTCCATATAAACACCTTACCCTAAATACCTTTGTTAATGCTGGGGCATTTACATAATTTTATCAGAGAAAAGATTTGGAGCTGAAAAAATGTTCAAGCAAGAAAAATGGAAGTAGAAATAATATATTTTGTAACTCTTTCTATAAGAGTTTCTCCAATAAAACAAGGTGCTGCCTTTGTGGGGTGGCAGAGAAAGGGCTAATTTGCAGTCTTGAGACAATATGGATGGGGTGTATCTCCTTTCAAATACTGAATTAGGAGTAGGAGTAGGAGTAAAGATATTGCTGGTAATTAGAGAAGGTGCTGTGGTTGTTTGATTGAATGATGAAGTAATCGAATTACAAAAAAGTTAGTTTATATGCAGCGTTTTCCCTGATAACTCCCTCAGGCGAGGGTAGAAAGAAAGAAATCCAGGTCCAGTGTGTAACTCTGCTTTGAGCAGCTGAGCAGTTTTATTCGTTTTTGACCTCCAGGTGGCAACCACGCCAAGCCTTGTGACTAGCAGTGCAGCTACAACCCTGACTGTCAACCCCGTGCTCCCTCTGGCCAGTCCTGCTGTCACCAGTCTGTCGGTCACAGGTAAGGGCTGATCTCTGCTGCCACCACTCCACCCCTTGCCGTTTGTCCCCTTTGAATTCTTAAAAGAGTCATTCACTATTGGTCACTGGTTTCCCAGGACATTCTTGTCATTGCTCCTTGCTGCTGCACTAGGAAGCTTCAGTTTTTGTGACCACAGAGTTGACTTTTCCAGGAATAAAATCACAGGTAGTGCTGAAATAAAATATACTGTATTTCATTGCTGGCTTCTAGAGCTCCTCAGCCTCCTCCCATCGGGAAGCGTAATTTCATTTTTTCTTTTGAACTCTTGGTGCTTCTTGGTACTGCAGAACTGTGTGTTTGTGCCCCTTTCAGCTGGACATGCAGCTGAGATCAGGAGGGCAGGAGTTTCTGTTTTGTACTGATCTGACCAGAACCAATCTTCCAGGCACAACAGAAACCACCTCCAACAACACGGCAACAGTGATTTCAACAGCACCTCCAGCTTCTTCAGCAGTGACATCACCCTCCCTGAGTCCTTCCCCTTCTGCCTCAGCCTCCACTTCAGAGGCATCCAGTGCCAGTGAGACCAGCACAACACAGACAACCTCCACTCCCCTGTCCTCCCCTCTCGGGACCAGCCAGGTGATGGTAACGGCATCAGGGTTGCAAACGGCGGCAGCGGCCGCCTTACAAGGAGCTGCACAGCTGCCTGCAAATGCAAGTCTTGCTGCCATGGCTGCTGCAGCAGGGCTAAACCCAGGCTTGATGGCATCCTCGCAGTTTGCAGCTGGGTAAGGATCGATTTTGCACACCCTTTTAGGTGAGGTGACAGAAGAGTGAAGGAGAATTCTTGGGATAAATTGCTTTTATGTATCACTGTCATTTATCTCAGATTCTGAAGGTTTACTCGTAGATGACCGTTCCCATCACAGTATACAAGTACTGTGTTCATTTTAAAGGTGAAAAAGGTGTGTTGCAGTGATGTTATTGTTTGATAAATCATTCATCCCACTGCAGAGCTTGACTTAAAAACTGCAACTTACCACTGAATGATAGAATCTGTCCTAGTAATTGTAAATGGAAAGATAGCCTAGACCCACTTCACACCTCTGTATTCGTTTCTCCATCATGAGCAAGAAGTTCTCAAAGATGCAAGATGATATATTGTTGAAGTTGTAGTTTTAGGAGTGTTGCTCAGATAGATGTTTCTTTTATTCCTCTTGATTTACGTATTTCTTATCTGCATTTGGGAAAGGATGATAGTTCTCTAACAATTAACAGTTTTCCCAAAATACTTTACAAGGATGTCTTGCACCAGCAATCAATGCCAGTCATGTATTTACAGTGCTTGTACTTCGGGCATGTCATGAACCCCTCATGGAGTTAAAAGTAAAATAATCCAAAAATAACCCTTAATCTCTGGTCTTTCCTTCCTCCTTGCCCTCCCTCTCCTTCCCCCTTTTTAAAAAGTATGATGGTGTGCTTTTGAACAGTGACAACCTTTTCTTTAAAGTAA
Organism: Cettia cetti; assembly: GCA_013401135.1. Classification (NCBI taxonomy): domain Eukaryota; kingdom Metazoa; phylum Chordata; class Aves; order Passeriformes; family Sylviidae; genus Cettia; species Cettia cetti. The sequence goes on from VZUI01086827.1 coordinate 176,412, forward strand.
TACTCTTTCTCTTTTCCACTTCTTCCATGATCTTGCTTGCTGCAGAGGTGCCTTACTCAGTCTCAATCCAGGGACATTAGGTGGTGCTCTCAGCCCGGCCCTGATGAGCAACAGTACACTGGCAACTATTCAAGGTCAGTAGTGTTCCTTTCAATGCATCTCTGTCACACAACTTGGGTTTATGTGCTCTGGTTTTGCCTGCCAGAGAACACTGACTCCTAAGCACTGGGCATAAATAGTTTAGGAGTAAAGGTTTTACAAAATTAAATGTGCAAATACCTTTTGTGGATCACAGAGATAAGAGCAGGTACAGCTTCAGTTAGGGAATCGGAACCGTGTATGATCTTACAGTGATTTAAAGGAGGCATTTCAGGTACTGAATATAATCTGGAATTTATTTCGTTGTCCTTGCCTCATTGGCCTGTAACTCTAGCAGTTTAGAGATTTGCTTTTTATAGCTCTTGTATAGTCTGCTTGAGCAGACTTGCACCATTCATTCTGAGGTCTCTTGGGAGGGCAGTTCCGAGCAAGTCTTGATCCTGAATTCTTGTCTTCATATATATTTGAAAAGAACCTACAAGAAACATCCTGCCTTCTAAAATCCTTAGGTAGAACTTGAAATACATAAATTCACATTCAGAAGAGTAAATATTTATTTGTTTTGGAAGTAGCACAAAGCCAGAAGTTACCACTGGCTTCAGCAAGTGTTGTTCTGAGTTCATAGATTGCCACCTGTAAAAACTGGGTGGTACAAGTGTCTAAAGAGCTAGGTAACCCGTGCGTTCAAATATCCTCTAAACTAGCTGAACAAATCTTCTTTCTGGGTTGCAAGAAAGAACCATTTCATAAAGTGTCACAGATAAATTTAGGAGATCATAATCTAAGGCAGACTGAAGGCTGTAGACCCCTGAGAGTAAGTTGTAACAGTGGTTGGTTATATGTCAACATTTAAAATGTTACGCTCAAGGTTACGTGACCTTCTCCATCTTGTGATAGCTGTCATTTCACATGAGCCCTCATCTCAACCCTTCCCAGTGCAACTTGCCTGGTTGTACAGGCTCTCTGTGGCAGGAAACATAGAACAGCATTGTGCTAAATGAGCTGAAGAGAGGCACAGTGGAATTAGTCTAGCAGCAAATGAAAGACGCGTTTTAGTATCTGCGAGATCTCGTCTGACGGTTATTTTGGAAAAAAACCAAAGCAGCCTATGATGAGAGAACTGCCCTCAGTGATTTAGAGGGCACACATACCAGAGAAAGACAAATGCAGAGACCTCTTGCTTTTAGGCATTTTGCATTGTTGCTTACTGCTAATCTTACCTCCCTCCCTGCTCGACTTTCCCTTTTTTAGCTCTTGCATCCGGTGGCTCTCTTCCAATAACATCACTGGATGCAACTGGAAACTTGGTGTTTGCCAATGCTGGAGGTACCCCTAACATCGTCACTGCCCCTCTGTTCCTGAACCCTCAGAACCTTTCTCTGCTCACCAGCAACCCAGTTAGCTTGGTCTCTGCAGCTGCAGCCTCCGCAGGGGCCTCTGGACCAGTCGCCAGCCTTCACGCCACCTCCACCTCAGCCGAGTCCATCCAGAACTCTCTCCTCACGGTGGCCTCTGCCAGCGGGGCCACGTCCACCACCACTACTGCCTCCAAGGCACAGTGAGCCGGGCTGGGCTGTGCTCCAGCAGCCTGGGTCACTGTGCGCTGGGATCGGCTGCCAGCCCGGTTGATGAACTGAAAATGCCATGGGCATCCTCTCACCGTGTTGCTGGGGACAAAGAGAGAGAGAAAGAGAGAGAGAGAGAGAGAGAGAGAGAGAGAAGGAAAAATATTTAAAAAAACAAAAAAACACAAAAAAAAAAAAGGAGAAAAAAAAAAAAACCAAAAGCAAAACAGGAAGGATTTAAAGCTGGGACAGACATTTGCCTAATTTTATAATAAACACTGTCTTTTCAGGATCGCTTCATGGATCGGAGAACTTTCTAACCAAAAATGTAAAAAAAAAAAAAAAAAAACACCACAAAAAAACTAAAAACCACAAAAACACAAAAAAAGTGAAAGGACTACTTATCATTTCCAGCAGTCACAATGACAAGTTAAGGTGGGTTATCAGTTCAAACATAGGAAGGGGATTTCTTGGTTTTTTTGGTCTAAATATCTTTCTTTTTTAATTATCATTTTATAGGTCTGTTGTACAGGCCATTATGTCATACAAGGTGTTTATAATCGTATCAATCATGTTGGGGGTTCCTTTCTTAACTGGTACAATTTAGGCAGGCCTGTATTACTGGTGTATCTCTATTATTATTATGATTATTATTATTATTATTATTTTTATATATATAGTTTGGACGCGTTTGTCATTTGCTCCTGGATTATTTTCAGCGAGCTCCCACACCATGGGGGGAGGGCGGGGGGGTGGAGAGGAAGAATGGAGCACAAATAGACTTTCTGTCCTAATCTTCTGGAAATGTTCTGAACAGTTTCCTCATCCTTGAATTTGTCTAATGCCTACTTGTAGGGGTCAGAAGAATTTATGTTCATCATTTGTGCAGGAAGCTCAGTGCAGCAGCAGAGATCATCATTGTGTGCAAACTTCCAGGCTGGTCTCTGCTTTTTAAGCAGAGGTAAGAATTAGCTCCAAACTGCCGTTCTCCTTCTCTCAAATATTTAGACAAAATGGCCAAATTCTGCTCTCAGCTTCGTGTGCTTGGTTCCTTTCACTTCAGAGAGCGGGATGTGACCTCCCAACTGGATTGTGTGACAATACTGATGGCTCTTCTGTTCCAGCAATTTCGTTTTGCTGTGCAAGAGCACACACAAATATTTAAAAACCATCATGACCCAGGCTAATTGGCAGCACGTAAAGCAGCATTTACAGTCCTAGAGACCCTCTAGGTGAGTCGGTACCGGATTTCAGAAGGCCACATTCTCCCCGTTCATAGCAATATTCCTTTTCTGATGCTTCCAACACTATTTAGAAGAACTTCCTAGTTAAAAAAAAAAAAAAAAAAAAAAGTGCTTCTGGCTGCAGAAACCAGAGGCCAGGAATATGGGAACAGAAGGTGCCATTGTTAATGCCAACACAACAGGGCCACTCTGGGGCTTTGCACACCCCGGGCTGATCTCGTGTGGCCTCTGAGCTGCGGGGCTGCTGGCAGGGTGAGCGCGGCGATCGGCGCCTCTGGCCTGCCACTGGAACTCACTTTTCTTTTTAAGGTTGATTCTGATCTGTGGAGCAAAGGGTATTTTTGTGGATGAGGGAGGAGTAATGAACTGTACAGAAGTTAGATCCGTATATTCTTAAATATACAATCTAGTATCTGAACCAAAAAAAAAAAAAAGATTTTTAAAGAGAGAAGACTGGATCACTGCAATGCAGTTCACGTTGAACTTTCCGTTCCTGATGGATTTAAAGGTTTCTGCCATGTGTATAAAACTAAATTACTTTTAGCTAGTGAGGGTATTAGAAGAGTCCCTTTCCCACCCACCCCCTTTTCTTTTGTCACCAGAGTGTCCTAAAATAATGAGTTGATGCAGCTATGTTCATTTTGTTGATGATTCAGGGGGATCCTGGAGCTTCTCATCCAAGATCCGGAAGGCAGCAACTTTAAACTCTACACATGCTTTGGTTTGTGGCCCGAGCATGTGGGATTTGTGTTTGCACTCAAGTGGCAGAACCCCTTATCTCTCCCCCCACCACCATGGTTTTGCTCTGTTCATCTCTAACTCTCCACCTTCCTGTTTTACTGATATTTAAACCAATTACCCCTAAAACTTCAAAACTAGTGAACTGCAAGCAGGGAAACTAACAAATGTCCGTCCACCGTTTCTTATGTGTTTTTGATTTTTTTATGTTTTATTTTTTTAAAACTAAGCTTGAACCAAAGTCAATTTCTAGCAAGCTGCTGTACTAATGGACTAGTTTGTGTAAGTGCAGTTCAGATGCAGAGAGGCGATAGATGCTACTGACAATTTCTTTTTCATTTGTCTTTTGTTTTTATTAATTTTATATAAAAGTTGCTGCTTGTTTTTAATCTTTTTTTTTTTTTTTTTTTGGTTGGTTGGTAATTTGTGTTATCCTTGGGGCAGACTCTTAACTTGATTTTAATTTGTTTTCTTTTATTTGATGTGTAAATAGAATGGCAATGTCAGAGGATTGTTAACCCAAGAGGTCCCACCTTTATCCCCCCAGTGTGGATGAATCTCAGTATTTTTGATGTGTCTCTACATCTTCAGGCTGTGCAGGAGACTTTTAGGGCTACGAATAATATTGCAAAAATGGCAATGGCCCGCAGTAAAAGCTTCAGAGCAGCAACAGGTACAGCTGGGTGAGCTTCAGGGAGGTGGGGAAAAAGTGGAAGAGAAGATGCTGGTACCCACTGTGCTGGTCTGGAGGCCACAGCACGGTCTGTAGTTTCTACCAAAGGAATGCAAGTCCTTGGACTTGTTTAGAGTGAAGTAAGAGGATGGGGAAAACAGCAGCTGTGGCGTTTGTTCCTGACTCTGAAAGTCCCTGCTTACTTTCACACCAGTGCAAAAGTACAATTTATCAGGAAGCTTTTTCTGTTGGGGGGGGATCCACCGGGCTTGTCTCCGATGGATCCCCTCCTCCCCAAGGGTTTTGTGGTGGGGTGGGGGGCGTGGTCCTTGCAGATATCTAGGAAACACAAAGAAAGGTGGGCCTTAAATCAGTGGAAAATCCTCTCTCCACAGTTCCAGGAGACTGTGCCATTAGCTGTCTGAATGAGTTTTCATGTCCCATTCTTGCTGGTTTGTGGTTGGGAGAGGGTCTTGTTGAGTACATATCTGGAACACTAATGCAGCTTGGATGGTTTATTTATTATAAAAATCTGCTTTTTTTCCTGACTACCTTTGCATTGGTCACATGGCTTTGGTGTGAGCACCTTATACCCTTTTACCCTCCTCTTCTCTACCCCATCACCCTGTCTGGGGCCCAGATTCCAGGGAATTTCTTAGCGAGTTTTTTTCTGAGAGAAACTGGAAACTCAGAGTAGCCACATATCCAGAAAATCTTGGTTTTATTTGCAGAAGCTGACATAATACCCAAACAGCACATATCCCATCCATTGCCAGTGTGCTCTGATTACTTGTCCCCTAAAACATCCTTGTGGCTGACTGACTGTTGTTCCTGGAGCCTGCTTTTCATCCCTACCGCTGTTTTTCCTCATGGGTGCTGGCTACCTCCAGTGTTTAGGTGAAAGACAGAAATCAGACTGGCAGTGGGTGTACATCTGCCAAGTTAGAGCACGTGTGCTCCTTCAGAGAATGAAAAGAATGTGAGATCATGTAGCAGAATTTAGCAGAAGTTTCTTTTTTAAATCATCATCATCATCATCATGCTGGCAGCAGAAATTGATGCATTTGAAAAGAGACAATAACAATTGTGTACAGACCCACTAAATATGATCACAAGAAGTTTAGTGGTGTGTTGGAAAAGGATAATAGCATCTCTTTTTCAGAGTTCCATGTCTCTGTATTTAAAGGTGAGAGGGTTGCTTTTCATAGTTGCAAGCATGTCACAGTACCCAGGCAAGAAAAGAGAAGGTGAAAAACTCTCCTTGCGGACAGGGATAGTTCAAAACCCAGAGATGTCCAGGGACACAAACACAGATATGCCCAAAAGGTCAAAAATAATTTAGAGAATGGCTTCAGGAGTTGGTCTTGTAGCTTGCTGATGACATTTTTTTTTTCTGATCTTAAGAAAAACATGTTTTGCTTTAGCACACTTTGACTTCAGCACACTTGGTCTCCTTAGAACCCACTCTCCACAGCCACCCTGGAAGGATTCACCAACAGCCCAAAGAAAGTACACACAGGTGTGCCTGCTTGCAGTCCTTACATCTGCTTAGATTTCCTACAGAGCATTTATTTTGTTTCTGAGCTGCTGTACCAGGTGTTAGCTGAAGTACTTTTTCATCATTCTCTGTGGGGCAGTGTGAGTGTGCACAAAGACATCTCTTGGAACTATGACCCAATGTTCAAATGGCAGCACCTCTGTAAGCCTCACACAGGGTGCTTTGACACTTTTCTGCAGCTGAGTTAGTGAAGGACACAGGAGAGTTAATTCCTTAACTCTGCACATTCCTGCAAAGCAGAGTTCCTTAAAACAGGAATTCCCTCTTTTTTTTTGTTGTTGTTGTTGTTGCAAATGGAGCAGCACAACCATTACAGCTGGAGCCATACCACAGATGCTAAACCAAAGCAACATCTAATTTACCTTAAATATCAATTCCTATTTTCTTAGATAAAGAAATATATAAAGATACAAAATGATCTTAAAGAGACAGGTGTTTTAGGATGGATAAAATAATGCATGGTCCAAATTTTCAAGGATACTTGGTTTTAAACTGAAAGTTTAAAATGTAGATGTTTTTATTGCCACATTAACTTTATGAAGAGTCACTATCCCCTATTCCTGTTCTGCCTGAAGTGGTTAAATACTGTTTCTCCACACCCTGTACCCCAGCAGGAACCTGTCTGTCCCTGTTGGATGTTGCCTAGGGTGGAGTATTACCAAAGGAATAAACTGGCTGCTGCCCCCCCTGCATTTATGGTTGTCAGTTCTCACACAGCCAGCTCAAATCCCTTTCTGTTTTTGCAACCAGTACATCTGCCCTCTCCCTCCTAAAGTACTATAGCAATATAGAATTCAAGATACCTACCTTGCACAAGTCCTGCCCTTCTCATTCCCTAAATCTCTTGTAGCTGCTCTTCTTTCCAGAGAGGAGTCCCCTAAAATACATTAAAGGTATTTGACAGGGGAGATTTTGTCCAAAAGTCGTTGACTCACAGTTTCTTAGGATGCTCTTATCTTTGTCTCCACGATGTGAGTGGTACCTGGTTCCCTCTGTGTCAGTGCAAGTAGTTTCAGTGCTTTTGGAACGATGAAAAGCAATTCCTCTATTTGCATATCTTCACAAATAGACACAGGAATGCATGGAAAAAAACCTTGATTTTTTCAACTTATCTATCTACATTTGATCTGTCTGCCACGTCTCCCAGGATACTCCAAGTGAGGACATGCTCTGAATTTTTACTCCTGTTGGGATGCTGTTTGGAGGGCTTTAGGGAGATTGCACTGAAATCACAAATAGTTCAACTGTGGGAGAAAAGACATCTTCTACTCAAGCAGACAAATAAGGTCAGCACGTAGAACGTAGCAGGTACTTCTTTTCCGACAAAATTCCTAAACGTGAAGCAGCTGCTGAGCTTTGTCTTGGGGCTGCTTTTAGCTCCATCGGTGTCGCCCTGCTAAGAACCGTCCATAACTGGAATAATCTGGGCCCCCTCTCTCCCTCCCTGTCTCCATCCCTCTGCCTCTGCCTCTCTCCCTCCTTGCTCCCTCCCCAACTTCCCTGAGCGAAAGGTAGCACCATACAGCTCTGAGAACAATACTTGTGGGTAGCAGCTGGCTTCTGGCACCTTCATAAAATACCTCAGCATAGCTTAGCATTGTCGCAGAACTGGTTTTAAACTGAAAAAAATCAGAAGAGAAAAGCAAACTTTATAAATAGTGGAGATAATTCTAGCTGTAGAGTTTAGTTGAACTGATGGTTTATTATGATTGATAAACATGATTATGCTGTATGTATTTGAGATCCTGTTTATAGGTTACAACTTTATAGGGTCGGGTGGGGGTGGGTGGATGTTGGGGGGAGAGAAGGGGGTTTGACTGTGTTAGAAGGAAAATGTTTGCTCATAAATTTTTTTCCTCGTATCTGTCTTGCCAAAGGAAACATTTTGTCGCTCCTGGGTTTGGGATTGTTGTTTGGTTGGTTTATCTGTGGTCTAATCTGCAGCACAGCACGTGGTGGCATGCAGGTTACTGATGGGGTTGCTGTTCAGGGTCCTTTCGAGCGTGCGCACACTTCCCTCCCTCTCGGCCTGTCCTTGCCCCTCGCTGGGATCTGAAGGTGAGGCAGCAAATATCGGGGAGGCTCGGGGGAGAGATGGCTGTACTGGGCTAGGATCCACCTCGGGGCTGTAAATCCGTTTCAGTTGAGTTGAGTTGCTCCAGAGCTGAACTGGGTCCGCTGTGTTTAACTCCAGGGAGGGACAAGAATGGTTGTCGCATCTTAATCTATCTGGGAGAGCAAAAGTGAAACAGGTTCCTTTTATCCCCCTTGTCTTGTTACTGAATGTAGGGCTTGTAGTGCTTGATAATAGGTGGAAAACTTTTTAAACACTTCCTTTTCTAATAGCAATGCTAATCCTGTCTAGACCAAAAACTATGAAAGAAAAAACCAAACTGAGAGAGGTGAAAGCTAACCTACTCCTAACACCTGGCTGGTCTGCCTGAAAGGGTTGAAATACTGTGAGACGGTTGTGGGAGAGGAGCTTTGGGGTGGTGGTGGCGAGGGACCAGGTCGCTCTCCTGGCCCACGTCTCGGTGTTGCTGTGGGAGTAGCAGAGGAGCGAGTGGTTCTTGCCTTGGGAGGGTGTTGCAGCGGGCTCCGAGCGGGCTCCAAGGCTCCCTCCCCGTTTCCCCGGGGCTGCTGGAGCGGGGGAGAGGGCAGGGTGTGCGTGGGTGGGTGGGTGTGCGTGCGGGTGCGTGTGAGCCCAGCCGGCGCCGGCTGCGTGCGGGGAGCCAGAGCTGGGTTTCTAAAGGAGCTCCACTCCACTGGGGAGGGAGAATTCCCAGTGGCCTCGTAGGGAACCAAAGGCACTGATAAGTTGTCAGCTCTGCTGTTCTCAGAGCGGGTAAGAGGAAAAGCTGGGTGGGGGTTTTTTGAGCTTTGGGTCAGTGTCCCTTCCTCTGAGGACCTCATCTCTTGCGGGTACTCCCACCTTTTCTGCATGGAGTTGCTTTGGCTCTGTGAAGACAAACGGTGTCTGGGGTTTGCCCAGTGCTGCGGGTCTTAGGCTGATGTTGGGATACAGTCAGGGAAAACTGTTTCTTTCCTTCAAATGTGGAAGCAGTGTAGTCCAAGGTCAGAGTCTGTTCGACAGCTTTTGCATATGGTCTTTCTCTTAAGGGAGGGACCTTGAAGACTCCTTTCTTTGCTCCCCAAAGTAGCCTTGTACATGTTCATGTATCGTGCTATTGGGCTGAGCTGTTTTATCAGTGAACTTGGTGAGCTCTTGTGAAGAAAGGGAGGGAGGAACGGGGAGAGCGGGTTGTCCAGCGATTCTTCCTCCGGACACCAATCGGGTTGCAGAACTTCACTGAAAGCTTTACTAATAGAATTGTTGTTCTGACATTATGTAAAAGTGGTATTAATATTGTGTGACTTTTCAAAGAGCTAGTTAGATTTATAGATAGGTAATAGGGATATTGAAGAAATGACTTCTCAAAGAAAAGAGCACTTGGAACAAAAGAAGTGGAAAACAAGGTGTGCTTTATGGAAAACAAATCTGAGGAAGGAAATGAAACAGCTTGTGGGAGGCGAGGGAAGATGATACCCTTTGGCGTTCCTTAGTGCTGCTGAGGCTCAGCCCCAGAACTGGAACATACCCCCTCTGCCTTATTTCATCTCTCTACCAAACAGGACATTGTCAAGTAGCTCAGACCAAAATGCTGATCTGTCTTAAAACTGTGTCGGTCTGCTGGGGAGTAGTCCCCGGCAGAGCTTTACAAAATACCGTAAGATACTTAATTTATCACGTTAGCTTCCCCTTCCCTCCCAAAATTGTCTTGTCTGTTGTAGGCCCCACTTCAGGATTCACACTGCCTTTGCCGAGTTCTGTGGCCGCAGCTACGGAAGCCCTATTCCCTGAATGTCGTAACTTCCCGTGCGTTCCAAGCCGGCATGTTGCGGTGCTACAAACCCCCGAAATTATTTAACAGTAGGAATCCCGAGACCTTAGGGAACGGCACGCCAAGGGGCAACTCGTGGAGATCGCACAACCCCCTTGAGAAACGATTTAGGAACAAGAGCGCCCGTGACAGTGTCCTGAGAGCAAGGCAGTAGAGACAAACCCTGCAGTTCTTCCCCCATTCACTCTCCATGTGCCGGCCTCTGTGCCCCTGGTGCTCCCCGCGCCTGAGCGAGTCCGAGGGGAAAACGCAAAGAGAAAGGCTCGGAGCTCAGGGCCGCTCCCCGCGAGTTGCCGGCGAGCCGGGCCGCGCCTCCCCGCAGCGCGGGGAAGGGGAGGCACCGCCCGCGGGTGGCTGGGAGAGGGCTGGGGCAGCCCGGCCCCGAGTGCCCCCCGTGCCCGCGCTCCGAGCGTGCCGAGCGCCCGGCAGGAGCTCCCTGGTCCCCGCCAGTGCCGTTGTTCCATTTCCTTCCTCTGTGGTAGTATCTAAGGCTAGGTGTGAGTAGGTGTGGGGTGGTTATCCGCCACAGGTACAGGAGCTGTCGTATACCTCATTTCTAACTCGTAACTGAGTAACTTGCTTTAACTTTCTCCAAACCCCACAGAGTTGCCAAGTCTGCCCTCCCTCCTTTGATTAACACTGAACTCTGGCCTATAGCACCCCGTGACCTGCAACCTGGGGAGTGACCCCCTAACGCCTCTGAATGTCGCTGCTTAAAAGCTACTGCAAAGTGAGGGCAAATTGCAATCTTACCTTATTTCCTTTGGTTACAAGGGGTCCTCTTGATTAGTCTGTGAATATCCACTCCCTCCCCCTCCACTCTCCACGGAAAAGGGCCACCCACGCTGCCTTTTCCCACCCCGGAGCCACGCTGAGCTCCAGGGCCTGGAGGCGCTCTCAGCCCAGTGCTGCGTACATGCTACTCACTTTTTAACATGACCAAAAAAACAAAACAAAAAAAAAACCAAAAAAAAAAAACCAAAAAAAAAACCAAGAAAAAAAAAAGTAAAAAAAAATAGAGAAATCTCCAAATACTTAATTTTCTTCTTTATTATTTGACAATCCTGTATCCCTTCCCCACTCCCCAACCTGGCCAGAAGCTGCATCCTTAACCCGGTCCATCTTTATTTGAATGTAGTTCCCCTACCCCCATGGGAAAGAGAAGCTTTGTCAGGTCACGGTGGCTGCTATAAGTCGGGAGGGGGCGGTTTCTTTGTTTTGTTTTGTTCTTTTAAAATTTCCAGCCAAAACCAAAGATTTCCTAATGATTGTATAAACTCAAAACAAACAAACAAACCAAAGACAAAGGGCGTCTTCAGCACCAAGCCCACCTGTGAGGCCGGCCGGGCCAGGGTCGCTGCCGGCCCGGGGGCCAGCCCGGGGCTCCAGAACGCCCTGGGCAGCGACTCCCGGCTCCAGGGTGAGATCTGGGGCACAGGCGCCGGGAGGAGAGGCCGCGGCTTCGCAGGTGGGTTGAGGAGCTGAAGACTTGGGTGCAGGATTGGCTGCTCTGCTGGGTGCTTTAACCCTCTGGGGGCTGGGTGATGTTGATTAATACACGCTGAGGTGCACTTCTGAGCTTCCCCCCCCCCTTCACTGCTTGGAAGAGGCTGTCCTGTCGTGAGAAATCCCTGAAAGAAGAAGAAGCAGCTTTTCATTTCTCCTCTAGTTCCTTTTTTCTAGATTTCTTTTATTTTTGCAGCACCACTGTGCAACTATGCATTGTATTTCTCAACCTTTTATGCTAGGTAGATGCCTGTGACTTTTTAACTTTTGGGGGGGGATTGCAAATGGAGGAACTTTTTACATGGATCTTTTTAATCTCAGTTGATTGGGGGGTGTTTGGTTCTAGGGTCAGACAAGCTCTATCCCAAAGCAAAATCCAAATGTTAATATTATTAGCCTGATGCAGATACCAAAGATAATTTCTTTCCTGCAGAACCTTAGACTTGTGTATTAAGTACGATTACCCAGCACTTGCATTAGTCTAACCTCAGTAATTCCAAAGCTTAGATGTATATTTTGGTATATTTCTGGGATATTAAAAAATTGTCGTTTAAATTCTTGTTTGTTTCAGTGTAATGCTCTTAAAGTCATAGCATGGAGATAACTGAACTTGTCCTATTCTTAGTAGTTTGAAATAATAGTATTTTTGTATGTTTTGGGTGTGTCTATGTATGTATTAACATAACGGTTTTCACTGCCTAGGTGTTCATAAATAATAATTAAAGAAAAACCAACTACAAAGGGTTTTTAAACTGTACATAATATTCCGTGAGGAATTTCCACCAGACCGCCAATTTGGATCGCATTTTCACTGATGGCCGCTCCCAACTGGGATTCTTTCTTTCTTTTTAAAGAGACAGCATGTTCTTTTTTTTTTTTTTTCCCACTGACCTGAGGTTTTTTCTCAGTGCAAAGGGGGTTTCATTGTTTTTAAGGGGTGGGCCAAAGAGGAGGTAGCTTAAATTTTGTTTTTAAAAAGTATTCAACGTGTTAGTTTGAAAACTACCCCTTTGTATGAAGAATTGGGAGTGGAAAAATCAAGCCCTTTCTTCTAAATCTGATCATTTTCAAAGAAATGACGATTTGTGAATGTCTGTAGTGTCTGGGCAGTCCCTTTTTGTTGTTTTTTGGGGTTTTTTTTCTCTAAATAAGACAAGTTTTTGGTCCTAATGGTTTCACTGCTCTGTGCAACTGCCTGCTTACACTGGCTGGGAGGTTTTTTTTTCTCTTGCCCTTCCTCATACACTGCATTTTTACACTTGAGGTCAGCAGAACACTTGAACTCAAGGGCCATTGTGGGAGCACCCTACCCAAACGCAACCCGAGCTTTTCTTGAGACTGAAATGTGAGAGTCCCACACATTTCAAAACCTTGCTGATCACACTAAGGGTGAGGAGGAAGGCGAAATGCTGTCTCTTTAAAGATGTCCTTTATTATATTATTATTATTATTATTATTATTATTTTCCCAGTGGTTGCCTACAGATAGCTGTAGGCATTGAGAGATTGTGTAGATTACAGTAAATCAGAATGAAAAGGTAGATTTTGTGTAGATGCATTTGTCTGCTGTAATTTTTTATATATATTAAACTTACTGTAATTGTACAGTTCATTTCTGTTGTAAACATCATTAAACCATTTTCCAAGTGTTTTAACATGTATGCACTTGTTTGTAGTTTTTAAATGTGTCGGGGGGAGGGTGATTCCCCTTCCCCCGTGCATCAAACTGGGCCAGAAGATTGATCTGTGGTGCCCTTTGTCTTGTCAAACTGCAGGAGAGCCCGGGTTTTGTGCACCCTGCTTGAAGCTTTTGTTCTAATTCTGTATTTATCAGCTCCTCTCCTAAAAGCAGAAACAGCTTCAGTCGCTTCCTGAAGGCAAAGAGGAGACTCAGCTCAACCCCACGGTGAGTGGCCCCAAAACCAGCGTTGGATGCTTTTTGAAATCAAGGTATCTATTGATAGATAAAGAGCATAAAGGTGATTTTCTTTTCCCCTCCCCAAAGAATTTCATTCCTATTGTTTGGTGGTGGGTATTTCATGCTGCCAAAACTTGTGATTTCTACATCTTGCAGATATGGTGATTTAAAAAGAGAAAGCTGCTTTCAGCACTCTTTGTTCTTGCATCAAGTGCTCTGCAGCATAACTTTACTGTAATTTTCAGCTCAGCTGTCTCCGTTATCACCCAGTTCTCTCAATTTTTTTTGTCACTGCAGTGAACAGTAAAGGATCTAGGAATTTTTTTTGCGAGAAACATTCATTACCATGTCTCAGTTTACTTTTTTTTTTTTTGCTTTAATTTATTGCAAATATTCCTTAAAAGCTACAAGCACCTACTCTAGGTACAGTTTTACTGCTAAAGAAGTAAAACTGCCTTCAAACTTGCATAGCACCTGTTTCAATAAGGGTTTTTTTGCTGCTAACCCACCCAGTCCCTGGAAAGAAGACGTAACCTTATCTGGGCAGCGCCCAGAGCAGCAGCTCTTGTTCCCACAGCCTTGCCATAGCTCTGCTTCTTCCGTGAGGAGTGGTGAGATGGCCTGGTCAGCTCCTGAGTCGAGGTGAAACTCCCCTGATTTTGCTGGGCTGGCTTTGCCCCTGCTGAATTCCTTCAGGCCTCACTGTGCAGCCTGGCGAGGCACGGGCAGAACTGAGGCTGCAGCAGCTGGAGGCCAGTGTCCCTTTGATACCTGGGTCTGGGGCACTTCCAACAGCCCATCCCAGCTTCTGGGATGTGTGCAGGAGCTTCTGTTGGAATCCTGTCCTCCTCAGCCTCCCTGGGAGATGGTGCTGCTGGATTCAGGCCGCTCTGAATGCCTCAGGTAAGGAGCTCGTGCCATTCCCACCGCTGCTCCCTACATGCACAAGGGACTGTGACACTGTTTTATTGATTCATCAAAACCACCTGACATTATTCAAGTGGCACCTGCACCTTTTGGAGGCAGCCTCACGGCAGAGTGGTTTGGAAACTGCATTTATGTTGGGGTTTGTACAGTTTGTTGTCTGGAAGTGATAACAGGGGAAGCCATCTCCTTGTTTTCTTTGGTCTTCTGCCTTCAGAGAAGCCTCTCACTCAGCTTACCTGGCTCATCTTTATGGAGGAGTGGCAGTACCATTGCTTGATCTTTTTTGGGGCTTTGGTGCTCATTTTCTTCCTACTGGGAAGTTGGCATTCACCCTCTCTGCTTCACTACTGTAACATCATGTCACTCTTTAGAATTAAAGAAAAAAATCTTGCCCTCCGCTGAAGCAGTTTTAAAAAGGCAAATTTAAAGCGAATAGTCTTAAGATAAATACTACAGGAAGTAAATACAGCCCTATCTTTGCAAATTGTTTAAATGCAATGAAGCCATGGTTCCATGTCTTAATGCTCTGGAAAGACAAGGAAGAGCTGTGGAAATTAACTGTGTATGTTAGAAGGTGTGGTCTGGTCCCACAACACAAAAAATTCAGCCTAATACCCAAAATAATTGGAAACAACTTTACAGATATGTACATTCTAATAGCAGAAGCAGTTACATGATTCAGGAGGAGAGGGAGAAGGAAAGGGCCAGGTCCAGATTCTGTGCACCAGCCCAAGGAGGTTCTTGCCCAGAAAACACACAGTGCTTGTGTTGGATGAAAAAGGCTTTCCCCCTCTCTCCCCAGAGCAGGTGGGCATCTCTCACTCCTGCCCATCCCCTCGGAGGCTCCTGCTTAGCGGGGAGGCAAAGGCTGCATTTGGAGAGCATCATAAGTGTCCTTGGTTGCTGCACTGAGCCCCTGGAAAAGAGAAAAGCAGAAAGGCAGCTGAGGGATGAGTGTGAGTGCTTACTCCTTCCTGGCTGACTGGCAACAACATGATGGCAGGGGCTCACTCAGGAGTGTAAGTCAGATTTTTTTTTCTCCCTACAGAGGTTTTTACCCCTGAGTGATTCTTTAGTCTTTGTTTGGTGCAAATAGCTGTTACTTACCTTTAGGCAGGGCACTTCTTGAATAATTGTTATGAAAGTATGACTACAGCAGATCCTCCTAACTGGTTCTGCAGATCTCTGGAGTAGATGTTATTTGTGTATTGTTAAGAGCTAACTGATGCTAGAATGAGCATTGATAATCAAATGAACAGACATCAAATCATGAACTTTGCTCTCTGGACTTCTCCTCTTTGATCTGGAAGGGAAGTTGGGTGCAGCTCTGGGTAAGTAAATTGGCAGTGGGACCTCAGGTGGTTCTGAGCCCCAGGAAGCATCTCCTGACAGCCCCTGCAGTGATGCCCAGGCCCTTCTCTGACAGCCTGCCCAGGTAAGGCAGCTGTGCCCTGTGTTCCCCTGATCCCAGAGCAGGGGTAGCTGGAGCTGGCAAGAGTGAGGAGTTAGTGAGACACCTGGTGCCTGCTTGGGAAACTTCCAGCTGCCTTTCACTTCTCTGTGCCTCCCTGCCAGTGCCACTGCATTTCCAGCCACTCAGGAGGGCAGGGAGGGAGGGGAGCAGCTGTGGAAGGTGGTGCCTACCTGGTAGAGGCCTTCGTTCCCTTTGCCTCGCCGCCTCTGCTGCTTTGGGAAAATGAAACAAGCACAGATTGATTAATGGGTGCTTTCCTGATTATGCAAAAAGAAAGAAGCCCCTGGGCTCCCCCATGCTCTGCTGAGGGTGTACAGGATGCACCAGCTGTGCATGGCCTGGACTCTGCACAGGAAAGCACCTGCTAAGTCTGGACCAGCCCAGACATGCTGCAAGGGCTGTTAAGAAAACAGAGAGGATAGGAAATAAAAACACATTGGTTTGGTTGGCAGACATATTTTCCTGTCATACTGTTCGAATGTTGCTGTTGCTTTGATTCACTGTATGTATAGAGATTTGGCAGCATTTCTGTAGACACTGATTATTTAGTAATAGATTGTATCACAAATGTGTCAAGGAGTAGTGCTTGTTACAGTTAAAATTGCAGCAACCTATTAAATGATCATATATTTGGAATGGGACAAGGTGCTTTGGTGCTCTGGTCCCTCCAGAAACATTCAAAAAACATGGTGCAACTTTATAGCCCCATTGCTCATAGACAGAGCTTGACTCTGGCTGAAGAGCATTAGAATAAAAAAGGGGAAAAGATTAAATGTTGGTGTTGCTTCAGCATTTCTCAACACTAAACTTTGTTTTGAAATGCCCCTTTTTTCATGTGTCAGAAGGAAATGAAAGGTTATATATATATATATATATATGACACTTTGACATAAAATAGAACCTGTGTAGGTCAGAGCAATTTTTCATTTTGCCATAAACAAGTGTCCCCAGATGGTTTGTTTCCAACAGCAGCCCCCTCCCCCAGCAGTCTGAGCACAGAGCTAAACTCTCCCTCTGCTGTAGCTGGAGCCGTGACTGATGTGTGCCCTCTCAAGCACTGGAGAGCAGAGGGTGGGAAGGAGGGCTTTCCCCTATTCCATGTCTGAAGCCAGGCACAGGGAGGGGCTGGCACTTGCTCTCCTGATCCTGGAGCACCAGCCAGCCTCAGCAGCCCATGGAGGGGAAAGCATAACCCTGCAGCTCCGAGCTGCACGGGAGAAACACCCCAAAATCCTCCAGTGCTGCTGCACCATTGCAGCACTACACACCAGACCTTCCTTCAGCTGCTCCTCACCCCTCTCAGGGCCGCTGCCCCTCAGCCAGGGCAGCCATCAGGGGGTTCTGCCCAAAAGCTGACATGTTTCCTGAGGCCATGCTTTCACCAGGAAGGAAAACAAGACTCACCTCTCCCTTCATTCCAATCTCACTGTAGGCCTCACCCATCTTGTCCTTCTGCAGTGACTGCAGGCAGAGAGGGGAAAGGAGTCAGTGTGACAACAGAAAAGCCAAGCCAGCCCCTGGGTAGCCACATTTAAACCAGCTGATCTCAGAATGTCTCATTCAATAGCAGTGAAGGTCCTCGAAACAAGCTCATTTCTCAAGAACCAAAATAATACCCAGGAAGACCCAAGAATCAACATTCCTGTGCCTGTGCTTTGGGGCACAGACTACCACATTTAGCCAGAGTCCCATCAACTCTATCCAGAGGTTCCTAGGCAGCCCCTCTTAGATGCACTGGCACTGGGCCCTTGCCAGGGAGCAGCCACAGGGGCTGCAGTCCATGCACAGGAGATCCTGCAGCAGCAGCAGCAACCACATGGCATGAGGGCTGGCCAGTCACTAGCAGTAGGCAGCAGCAGCTGTCTTGATCCAAGTTCTTTTCCACACCTCCCCAGTGGTTTTTCTCCGTCACTCAGACTTGAACAGAAAATTTTTAGCAAAAACAGAGGATCTGGGGGAAAGGGTTGTGTGGAAGGGAAGACAAGTCTTGAAAAGCAGCTGTTGAGTTTTGAACCAAAGCTGAAATTGGGTGGGGGGTAAAAGGTCTCCAATGAAACACAATCTCCTGTTCCCAGCCATCCCTCCCTCTCTGCTCCCTCCAGAGTGCTCTACTCACAGTGTAGACAGTGTCCTGAGGATTCTTTCTCCTCTGCTGTAAAACAGAAGAAAAAAGTTGCCCATACATTGCACTACCAGCATCCTCCACCACCTTGTATGTGCTTATGCATTTGCTCCACGGCTCTATGGACCTTCCCTGCCCCTTCCAGTCCATCCTGCTCTACCCATAAGGCTCCCTTCACACAACTTGTCCTGGGGAAAACTAATTTCATTTTAACATTTGGTAAAACTCAGTTCTCTGCTCGCTCCCTACAGCAGTCACCTGCTGATGCAGGAGGTTTTCCCTCCCTTTTCCTTTGAAAGCGATGGGCTCTGCAGCAGCAAGGGCTGTTTTGGCTGCTGCTCTGCTTTGTGGGCGCTTGTCTGATGGCATCAGCCGCGGCGAGCTCTGTGAAACACCCACCGCTGCCGGGCCTCCTCCGCATCCGCCCCGGGCCCGGGTGTCACTTCCCACCCCGGCTGGCGGCGAGCTCCCAGCCGAGCCAGGGGCGCAGAGATCAAAGGGGAGGGCGAGCTTCGCTCCTGGCCCCCCGCGCAGCCCCGGTTACGACACAAATCGCGTCGTTCCCTGCCCAGGAAGGAGCTCGGGTGGCTGCCGGTGCGAGCGGCGCCGTGACACGGCGTGGGAGGCACCGGATCAAAGGAGGGAGGCGCACGTGTGCCGGGAGGTTACCTGGTGTCTCCCGCCCAGCTCGGGGTCTGCTCCGCGCTTGCCTCCCAGGACATCGTAATCGTCTCTGTGCGAGCGGGAGAGTTTCTGGAAGAGGAGAGCAAGGGCAGGGCATGGACACTGGGTAATGAGATAATAGATCTTAACACAGAAAAGAAAAGGAACCCAGCTCAGCTCACAAGGACTGTAACTGAACTAGAAATTAGTTTTACTCCCTAACGGAACTGTCAGCAAAAATGTCTACATTTAAGCCATGGAAATGACACAAAAGCGCAAGCTCTTGCATCAAGAACCTTTCCTAAGTGGAAATGAGTTGAAAACTAGAGAGCTTGAGGGGGAGGGACTCTGACTTGCATGCTTCCTCTCCCACTGGAGAGCGAAGATCCACAAGCTTCGTTTCTCTTGCAGAGCTGCTCATCTAAATTTGCATCAAGGAGCTACGGAAATTTTATGCCCAACACAATTCTTAGCTGGGAAAAGCTGCCTTGGACAAGGGCAAAGGAGAGATTTCAGGTCAGAATAACACAGCTGAGAGAGCACTACTTGAAAGGTGACGGGCTACACTTCAACTGAAAAGAAATTGCATTAGTGCTCGTACATGACAGAGTTAAACAGAACTCATCACAGGATGTGGCTATGGTCAAAAGCGTGAGAAAAATCATCAGAAGACAACTAGACACAGCAAAAATAGCTCCAGTTCCATGCTGCCATGAGTGGGCAGTTTAGTGAGCAGGGTCAGGCAGGATCTCGTCTCTGTCCTCTTCACTGCCTAAAGATGCTGCCCACGGTCAGGGCACGGGACCAGGCACATCTCTGCTAGGATCTGCTACAACAGGGCTTGCTGGGAGGCCAGGGAAGCTTGGGGATGGAGGCACAGGGCTGTGCTGCCTCAGGCTCCACACACTGGAGCGTGAGAGCTGCAGGTGCCCAAAGTCAGCTCCACAGCAATCCCTGGCATTTGCCCTTTGCCCAGCCCGCATCACACAGCAGCAGCAGGAGGGGCAATGGCTGCACACCCCCCCAGAGCTCTCACAGGCTGTTTGTTCCATGGGGCAGCACAACAAACAGCCTGGGCTCCTGCCAGCCTAGAGCTCAGTGCAGCAAATCAGGAACCAACAGCCCAGAGACCTCTCCAGCATCTGGCCAGAGGGGGGACACCAGAAGCTGCCCCTATGAGGTTTTACCTTTCCTCCTTCCAGCTGCCATGCTGTACAGCCTGCTCATGAGCTGGCTCATCCAAGGCTTTTGTGAGCAGCAGAATTGAGTGTCTCTGAGTGCCCCAGAAGGCCTGGATGCAGGGTGGGTTAGAGAACAAAGAGCAGCAGTTACTCACATTGTACACGTCATCCTGGCCTGGTCGCAGCTGTGCTTCAGAGGCCTGGCTGAGCTGGAGGAGAGAGCATTCCATGAGCACAGAGGCAGTGGCTGCTCTCAGTCCTGTCATTCCCCTCTCCCACCAATCACTCTCTTCAGAAACAGCCCCACAAGCAGCTCCCTGTGGGGCTACAGGCAATGCAAACCCCTGCTGCGGTGGCACTTTCATGCACACCAGCCTGCCCTCGCAGCCCAGTCATTCACCAGCTCACAAACATCTGGGTTTGTTCCCCACACACCTGCACGCCTCACATTTCATCCCTCTGTTCCCTTCCTGTCACAATCTTGTGCCTCCCTGGGCCTTTGGTTCTCCAGCTGCCTGCAAAGTTGTTGGGCTTCCTGCAGGGAGCCCCTGCAGCCCTCAGGAGCAGCACTTGGCTTGCAGGGCTCTGGTGCCACCACAGTAACTTGATGTGAGTGGCAGCTAACAAAGAGGTAAAGGTTTTATCCCTTCTGGAGCTGCTCTTTGGTTCAGCTGCTCACAATACTTAGGAGCAATCAATTGCTAAGCCAAAATTTCAGGTAAAAAGTGGCAGGTTTGGGTCAATCAGAGCAGCTACTTTGTGTTGTAGTCTTTAAAGAAAAAACTGTCAGACTACATTCTGTATTGATTTACTCTTCTTGGGTTATTACCACATTCAATTCTTTATTAAAAGTAACCTTCCAGCCCAGTCTATATTTAGGCATAGAATCATGTTTGTAGCAATTACAAGTCCTCTCCTGTGGTTGTTTGGGTTATGTTTGCATCATCACACTCATAGTATTGAACATGTCTGAATTATTGAGACATTTTAATATATCCTTCACAAGCTTGCCATTTTCCCTGTGTTTTCTATGTATCCCCTCCTCTCTTTCCAAAGCAGGAGAAAAAAATCCACATCACTCTTGATCAGCCACTTCCCACCTACGAAATCCAGAATCTCTGATGTATCCATAAGTGTAGCATCCAAACACTCTCATATACTCTTCCCTTCTCCATTCATGAGCCTTTGGAAAGAACTGCTTTAGGTTGCTCAAGTGGGCACCAGAAACAGAGGGGGAAGAAAAAAGAAGGAGAGAAAGAAAGCAAAGGAATAGAAAGGTCTCATTCTAAGAGATGGTTCCCCTCCATCCAGCCTTCCAGCCCAGCTCAGCTATCCTACACCAACAAATCCCAATGTGTCTGTGTTGGGTTGGACTGACCTTTGCCTTCACAAAAAGGGCTGTCATCACCACTGCATAAATGAAGAGGAGTCCATCCAGCATGTAGCAGAGCCTGGGATCTGTGAGGCCGAGAACTGATGCAGCATCTGCACAAAAATGTCAGATACATCAGCAAACAAAGTCATCTGTGCCACTGGGTGCTTGGCAGCAGTGCTGTGTAGCACTCCATGGAAAAATTATAGCCAGAGTGAGGGAAACACTGCCCCTTTGCAAAGGAGATGGAATTCTGAATATAAGAATTATAGGATTAATCTGGTCAAAAAAAAAAAAAAAAAAAAAAAAGACCATGGCAAGTGCAGCCTTCTCTCTAAACAGGTTCAGTGAAACCAGACTGTCCAGGACCTCAGCCAGCTGAGAGTATCTCAAGGGACAGAAATGTTTGCAAATTCCCCCAACCAACACAGGATGCTTATTTTGTGGGAAAACCCAGCAGCATCTCCTGAAGGGATTCACAACTGGGCCTGGTTAAGGCTTCCTTCATCAAGTGTGTGTGAGAAAATACATTGTTTGGACAAACTTTTAGGGGAAGGCTTCTCAATTCTGCATTAAATGTAAAGAAAGATTGACACCATCACGTTCAATGCTCCAAGAGTAACTTGAACCCATTGCCCCTCATGTTTTCCATGTGACTCCCAAAAAGGGAGTCTCCATCTTTTCAGCCACCATTTAAATATTTACACACTGACCACATCCAGCAGGACACCTTAATATTGCTGGGTTTCAGCAGATAAACCTGATAAAACTGCCCCTGTACCAGTCCATGGAGATGTAGAAAGTTCACAAAGTACAGCTAAAAAAAATCAAAGGCTAAGTAACTATGGATCCAATATGCAGCTCCAGCTCCATCCCCCAAGGAAAAGCTGTATTGCACAGTTAACTAAAAACAAAACAAACAAACCAACGCCTTAAAATTAATCTGAGTTGTGCTTTGTGCAGATTTGGAGGGAGTTCAAAAGAGAAAGACAAAAATTAACAATAACCTGAAAAGCCCTTTGATGAAGATAAACAATCACTGTTCCCACTGACAGCCTCACACACCCAGAAAAAATACCACAGAGTAGATTTGTTTGTCTAAACTAGGAGTTCACATTCATTTCTTCCCAAATCATACATTTAGAAACAAATCCATGGAAATTAATTGAGATCCTAGATGCTTTTCTTTCTTCTTCCCTCTTCTATAATTTAAAAAATATGCTTCAAAGCGCTTCATCAAAAATATCCTTCACCACATTTCCTCAGAACTATAGAATTTCATCTATATGGGGTAAACAGAGATTATGTTATTTGCCCAACATTGTACATCAAACCAACAAACAAGCTGAGATTACCTTCCCAGAGCTTTTCTTCTGAACAGTTTACAGGACAATATTTTACATCAGCCTGGAGGCATCTGAGATGCTGCTGAAAGCAGCATTTTTGGGAACTCTTTGGGTATCCTGGCCCTGAATCCCCTCTTCTTGTACAATCCTCTCAAGTCCAGTATTTCTCCAGCACTAATAAACTCCCCAGAGCAGGAGGGGTCAAAGCATCTGGCTGTGATTGCTCCTGGAAACATGCTTTGAGACTATGAGAAAGTCCAACGTTCAGGAAAAAACCCAATAAAATGAACAGAATTATTAGGGTTGGAATATACCTCTGATATCGTCAAGTTCAACCTTCAGCCAAATACCACCATGCCCACTAAACCATATCATGAAGCATCACATCTGCTCATTTTTGAACACTTCCAGGGATGGTGACTCCACCATTTCCCTGGGCAGCCTCTTTCAATGCTTAACCACTCTTTCAGTGCAGAAAATTTTCCTCATATCCAACCTGGTGCAGCTTGAAGCTACTTCCCCTTATCCTATCTGTTAGTTCATGTTATTTCCTTCCTTAATACTTCTGTATTCTTAAACAAAACAAAACGTACCAAGCACCATCTAAATAATAACCTTTGAAACAGGTTTCTGCTTTAGAAAGTGAGAGAGAGAGAAAAAGACAGACAGTACAAAGCCTATTGAAAGAAAGGTCGAAGAGATAGAAAGCACAACGAACAAGTGGCAGTTTAAACAGTTACCATCCATTCAGACAAACAGGACCAGTGTAGGGTTTGAAATCACCAGAGGAGGGGTTGCCGTCTCTTCAAACAGAAGGCCAGTCCCTTAGGCCCCCCAAAATGCACTTTCTGTCCCTCATCAGCCATGGGCTGGGGGCTGAGGCCAAGGTCACAGGGGACGAGCTGACGGTGGGAGCTGGGCACAGCAAAATGTGCTAGGCCTGAGGGAGCAGCGACACAGAGCAAAGCACAAACAGTAAACAAATAACAAAGCACGAATAGCAACTATTTCACTGATGGTTCCCACTCTGTTAACCTCACAGGTTACCCAGTGCCTAAGGGGAGTTGCTCAATGTCTTTCCAATATTCACATACCAGAACGGAGAGGAGACAGGTACTGAGTAGAGAGAGCACTGCTCCGGCTCCCAGCCCTCCTCAATCCCAATTGCCTACACCTGGAGCTCTGGCAGCAGCTGTGCTTCTGCCCACGAAGTTTCCTCCCAGCATCTCCTCCTTCCAAAGCCTGCACCTTTGTCCCCCTCTTTTCTCTGCTCCACCCAGCAATGCAGCCCTCCTCTCCTGCAGCCTGGGCGCTCTGCTGCTGCCGCAGGTCCTGCACTCCCACAGCTGCACCCGAGGCTGGCATCTCCCTCATCCTGTCCACACTCACTCCCCCAGGGCAGCTCTGCCAGCCCCTCTGCAACAACCCACTGTGCCCTTTACTTTCTCAACTATGGGCGAAGGAAAAAATAAAAGAGAAAAAAAAAAAAGGCCATTCATTACTGCTGCGGACGAGCAAGCGAGAAAAAGGCATTAGTGAGAGGCCAAGAGCAGCCCCGGGGCCGGGGGAGAGGAAGCCTGCGGGCCGCTGAGGGAGGCTGCGCCGCCGCCGCCCGCCTCGGGAGCCCGGCGTGGTTTCACAGAGCTTCAGGGCCCTGGCTCAGGCCCAGCAGCAGCTCCTGCACGGGGCAGCGAGCTGAGCTTCAGCCAGCTGCACACACTGCCTGCTGCTCCAGCCCCGGAGGGACACAGCGAGCCCCAGAACACGCATCCAGACGCAGTCGCCCTGCTCCACAACATGAGGTGAGGGAGGGATGCTGCACCCCAGAGCCGGCTGGGGTCCAGTCCCAGGGCTGGCCCAGTGCAGTCAGTGCCAATGGGGATCAGCTGAACACAATCACTGCAACGTGACCTGGGCCCCTGAAACATGCCAGGACATTTCTTTCTAACAGGATTTTCCTCCCCCCGTGTTTTTAGTGTGCATCTGGATTGGGTTAGACCATGATTCCTGATAATAGTCGAGAAATACAGACCGTAAAAGCTGAATTACTTGTAAATCCAGATCAAATCTGTCCACCATAAAACTTTTTCTCTCCCGTGGCCCTTATTAAGTGATCCATTTAAGGGTTTTATTTTTAGGGGTTACAAAAATTCAGGAACACAGCTGTAAATGAAGCGCTTTATCTTCCTGGAAACGGAGTTTCTCAGTGAAGCCCATGAAAACCAATCCCAGCACAAGAGATTTATTGATGCAACCGTGGTTACATACAAAGGTTTTTAAAGGCAGATCCTGTAGGGCCTTCTCCCAACAGCCCAGAGCTACCACGGCTGGCTTGTTGCATTTACCTCACTCCTACTCTATATCATGCAGGAGCCTCTTGGTGCAGGTTTGTGTTTCCAGCCCCCCGTGGGGACAGAATTCCACAGCTGCAGGTGCCACTGCCACATCAGGCACCTACATCAGCCTCTCTCCCTGGTGATGCTGGGTGTGATGGGTCTTGCCTCACTGCTGCTGAGAGCAAAATTCTGAAGCCAAGAGAGCTCCCTGGGCTCAGGGCAGAAGGAGGGGAGAGATGAGTACCCTGCATGGTGCTTCAGCTGAACAGAGCCCAGAAAAAATGCCTACAAGTTGGCCAGCTAAAATTATTACAGATAATCCTGTTCATGAAGAATGTATCTATCACGGGGTTTGTTTATATTTATATATTTCTATGGGTTTGACTCATAGATATAAACAATAAACAAACCTGTGACCCTCCAGGGTCAGAGAAGCAGCAGAGGCTGAATTCTCCTTCACTTGCAGAAGGCAGAGGCTCAATTAATTTGTCATCAATATTCCATCACGTATTTCTGAAACACAGCATGGCCCAAAGCAAAGCTCGTGCCCTTGTAGTTCAGCACTAGAGTTTGTTGTTGTTGTTGTTGGAGGAAGCTGCTGATATGATCAGGACTCAGTTACAAGACCAGATGTTGGGCAGCACAAATAATCACATTCAAAAAGGAAATTATTTTAAGCCATTAACTTCCACTCTTTTGCACCAATGAATGTTAGCCCTCTGGAAAGTCAAGGTAAAGGTGCTTTAGGATTCTTGTGAGCCCTTCGGAGTCCTTTTAGGATCCCTTTCAGGAAGGCACTAACACAAAGTTCAAATAATTCAAGTGTCCCTCTGATTTCTTTGGAAGAAATAGAGTCAAAAGAAGGAAACTATTACAATGCCACAAAGGGTTAAACACTGGTGTTCCTGTCCATGGCAGGGGGTTTGGAACTAGATGATCTTTAGGGTCCTTTCCAACCCAAACCCTTCTATGATTCTATGATTTTGTAGGTCATCATGGAGTAAAGACTCTAATAAAAAAGTCCAGGGTACTGTGAGAGGAGCAATACAAGTACATCTCCAGCAGCTGTTTGATATGTGGGAAGAAGAAACGTGCAGAAACCAATAAATCATCTACCTTCTCAGTCTGAGGGTGAAGAAGATTAACTTTGAATATATAATTAATTCAGGCAGCCTTTCATCCTCCAAATCTTTCCAGAGCCTCGTCAGAAACAGAAAGGAGGGGTGTGCCTTGCTCATCTCTGGAAGGGGACTCCTTGCTTCATCAAAACAGTCAGTCATTCTCAGAAAAAGCAACTGCTTTCACTTCTCAGTTTAGCAAGGACTCGGTGCAAAGGGCTTTCCTGAAGCAAGCCTGATGTTGCCTCCTAGAGAGAGCAAACCATGCACAGGGCAACTGCAGACCTGGACATCCAACAAGCTGGGCTGACAGATGGAAGCTGTGCAGCTCTTGCAGCTTTTCTAGGGGGTTTAGATTAGGCACAAGTGCTTTTACTAGACCCATCTTCATCAGGGACAGCAAAAGTTTAATCCAGTTAATGCAAAAGGTGTTCCCTGCTGTAGATTTTCTAGTGTCTAATTCAATCTGGTGTTAAATGTACAGAGAGGCAAGAATTATTATTCAAAGGCTTCTAGGTCATTTAGCTTTTCCCTCACCCTACCAACTCTGTCCCACAGCAGTAATTCAGCCCAGACTGATTTACTATCAGGTGGCCTTTTCATGTTCAGCTCCTACAACCCCATGCACGTGATGGAGGACTACATAAAATGTAGATTCCCTCCTTGTCTCCCCGGGAATCCCAAAGAGACTTCAGCTGCAAGACTGAAGGAAGAGACACTGAGTCAGGCACCAGCTGCTGCTGATCACAATCAGATGTGTTTCTCTGTTCAGGCTTCACAAGAATGGCAGACATTTCCCTAAGTACTTTAAATTTGCATTTTTAAGTTAGATTTTACAGCTAGCTCACAGCTCACGGCTCCAGTAATCAAATCTACTGGTAACATGAAGAACAATTCCCAACCAGGAGATTTATGAGGCATTCCCCCTCCTTTTATCCTAGTTTCAAACTTCCAAAAGTCATTGAGCTAATGGGGACTTATCCCTGCTGGTGGGAAATGGTGGGAACTGAATGCAGAGATGCACAGGCCCAGCAAGAGCCTCACCAGGGCTGCTGTCTCAGCCTGAGCTTGACTGCAACTCCCTTGATTTGCTGCAAGCAGAGCAGTAAAAAATCCCCCACAAGAACATGAGCTAAGGGTGGAGGTGCTGGAGGGTGAATCGCAGTTTTATTGTTAAATATTATTCATCTTTTTATGCTTTTGAATGCTTTGCTTGTTAATTTATTTTTTTTCCCCCCACTTCTCTCCAATGAAATCTTTTCCCAAACCAGTCAGGAGAGGGGCCACTTAAATCTGCTTTCTAAAAGAAGCCCTTTAGAGGTTTCTTCCCAAGCTTGCCCTAAACCAAGACAAACACAAGGCCATTTACAGAGAACAGTCAGCCCATGAGCAATTCCTTCCTCTGCAGCCAACATGGACCAAAGCTGGGACAATTACAGGAGCCATCCCTGATGTATGGTGAAAGCCATGCCTGGACACTCGTCACAGGTAATCCTATAAGAATCCAATCAGGGTTTTTTTTTCCTTTCTCTGGTATCAATTTCCACCTAAATTCACCAACAGCACCAGATCTAACCAGTGCCAAAAAGCCAGAGTAGGGAAGGACACCAAACCCCCAGTAATGAAAGCCATCCATGTTTTTAGATTAAGTTCATGGCAACACTTTCCAAAGCCCAGGTAGCTGTCATTCAACATTTTCAACACATTCCTCATGCAATGTTTTTCAGCAGGTAAATGACTGAATCCTAGGAAAGGTAGAAAAGTGGTGGGAAGGCTGCAAGATGTACTTTAGCAGGACAACTAGGAGCAGACTGTTTAAGGGTTAGCAAAGCCTCGAGGTGTTTTCATTGTGACACCCACTTGCAACGAGGCTTCTGAGGGTGAAGAAATTCCTAGGAGAAGCTGGGTGTCACGGAGGGAAATAGTTAAACCATCTGCAGATGCAGGGGCTGGGCTTCTCGGGCAGGAAGGAGGCAACGGCTGAGGCTCTAAACCCGGCAGGAGCTGCACACACCGCGAGGGAGGGGTTTCAGAGCAGCCCCTGCCCCTCTGACCCACTTAGTGGAGAGATGTTGTGTCATGTCCTGCCTCTGCCAGAGCAGGCAAAAAAAAACAACCCAAAAAAACTCTCCTGTGCAACAGCAAGTTATGTACAGAGAAAGGGTGATTAAGGATTTGGGGTAATACTAATTCCCTGAGTATTTTTCTTGCAGCATTGCTCAACAAAGCTTAGCAATAATAATATTAAGACCACTGGGGAATGTTGCACTCTGAAAAGAGCTCATGAAGCATTTCACAGGAGCCAATGGATGAGCTCTCCCAGAACGGAAATCTCACAACAAACTTTGCCTGGGATGAACTCCTTCAGCAAAGGAGCTCAGAACAAACCCTAACTCCTGGGACACTCACACATTCCACTTGTAAAAAAAAAAGGAATTGTTCCTTCCACTTCTGATTTGGGAGCATTCACATTTCCACAGCACGTAGCAACCATGCAGCTAAAATTTTATGGCAGAGCAAAGCACTGCAGAAAAGAAAGGGCTTTGCCATGGATCTGCAAGTAGGGCATGGATTTATTTATCCCTGTTAACAGCTCACTGCTGACTCTGCTCCTCCATCAGGTGACAAAACTGTGGCTGGTACATCTCCACTGCTGCATTTTGTTTGGAGCCACCTGAGGGACTGCACCCAACTTCAGAAAACTTTAACTCAGATGGCATTAAATGGTAAAGGGGAAAAAGTGTTGTATTTTGAAACACACCTTCTCACACACAGGTAGGAAATGGCAAGAATGAAGAGCTTATATATAAATTTTGACTGAATTTAAGACTGTTAGAAAGCAATACATTCCCATGTGGGATGGAAGAAATGGGAGGAAAGAATTTCCTTATCATTTATGACTTATTTAACACCTTCATTTCACCAACTATGAGATAAAACTAATACATTAACTGATAAAAATACTGAAGTGCTCTTAAAAGCTCAGCACTGGAAGCTGGTATCTTCTTAATTGCTTCTCTGTGGAAACAGACTTGTAGGAAAAAAAATCCAAAAACCCAAGGAAAAGGACTCTAATCTCTCATCACAAAGAAAATGTCCTATTTATTTACACTATGAGTTCAAACCATTCTATGGCAGTATTTGCAACTGAGATGAAGTAATTATGATTTACTCACTGCATGCAACTAATATTAAAATTTGTCAAGTTAATTCCAGTAATTACCTGGGAATACATTGAAAAGCTAGAAAGGTGAGCTATCGTGAGTAATTCAAATTAATTTTATCCACAGCACTAAGTTTACCCTATTGATTGTTAAAAGATTTTCCAGAATTTTAGCAAAGAGAAATCCTATTCTGTTGCTTATGACTAGATTTAGTTTAGTTTTGTTTTCCTGGAGGGATGGTACAGCTGTTTCAGAGGATTTAGATCCCTTGTATTTATTCTTTCCATCTTAACATAGACAAGCAGCTCTCAGCCACCTACCAGATATATTTTACAGAACAATTCTGTTCATGCCTTCAAGTTTCAGAGCACCTATCTGAAGCAGCCACTTGGGATAGGGTATTATGTTGTCTCTGATTTTTCTCACTCCAACTAATTTTGTAAGTGTAGAATCATGCACTTGTACTGCCACTGCACTCATCTAATTGCTTGTCAGCCTCATGAAACATGTTCCTTTTAAGATCTTTAACGCTGCTTTCAAAATGGATGAAAATTTTGAAATTATGTTTACTTTAAACAGCCCCTCTCTCCCACAAAAGCCAGATTGGGAAGCCTCAGGGATGTGGAGAGAGATAAAAAGGCTGTGTGGAAACTGTACTTGTTTGCTTTCTGTGTGCAGCTGAGATGGATTTAGAATGCAAAGGAAATTTATATGAGCTCCATTTTTCATAGCACTGGGAGCTTAGGTCAGCTTTATTGAAAGCACAGTTTGGGAAAGTGCAGTCACAGAACTGCTGGATGGGGTGAAAAATTGCCAAGTGATCAAATGCCCACAGAAAATAAATTTTCTCCTAAAAGGATCCTTAGTGTTTAATTTACTTTTTGTACTCTCTAAGAAGAAATCTTTCTTCTGCTTCTATCCATCACAAGTTTTCTTGCCATGGAACCCTTTATTTGGTATTTCGCTACCTAAAAATCTGGGTGGCCAGAAAATTCATGGGCTTGTACAGGACAAAACACTCTCCTCCCTTAATATAAATGCTTTCCTGAGATTAATTTCTGAGAGTTGTGATTTATGCATAGTTCATTCACATCTGGGCATGGTGTGTATTCCTAACAGGACAGAGGGGAAGAGGGAAGGTACCAGGGACCTACTTTGAGGTGCTTTGCAGTGGCCTCATCTGTGCCACCAGGAGCTCCTGACATGAGCAAGCCTGGAATTAATCCCATTAAGCAAAGTGTTATCCCACAGAATTAGCCATTAGATGTGCATTAATTATTTCAATCTATCCCTTGAAATCCATTTGGAGAAGCTGCCCTGTTTTTACAGACAAAAAAAGGGAAGCTATCGGCTCCGAGAGCACTCACGAGGACTGTGCTGGGGTTTATCTCATCCAAACGGAGGAGGAAATGCAAGTGAAGGTAAACAAAAGTCCTGGGTTTCTTCCCAGTAAGGAGCAGATTCCAAAATGGGTGACTTCATTCCCCACACCATTGATTTC
Source organism: Cettia cetti (assembly GCA_013401135.1). Taxonomy (NCBI): domain Eukaryota; kingdom Metazoa; phylum Chordata; class Aves; order Passeriformes; family Sylviidae; genus Cettia; species Cettia cetti. Next base: position 206,818 of record VZUI01086827.1, read on the forward strand.
AAATTAGCAAAGGCCATTTAATTCCATGAGAACAGGTTCAGCCACAGAGCAGAGACATGTGCACCTTCAGAGATGCACAAGGAACACGGAGAGTGCATCAATAGTTAAAAGATAAATGCAAATGTTTTTTTCTAACACATTATTCACTATACAATAAATATTTACTTAATCTAACAAATTTAAGTTTGGAGAGTATGACCCTACCCAATTTTTTTTCTGGAAAAGAAACCTTTTCATTACTCTTTAAATTTGCTGTAATCTACCCTGCTTTCAGAGTAACCTGACAGTTTGTTCTTCTGCAATTCATTTTCACATGCCTACACATTAGAAGTCAGCAAAAAAACAACCAAAAAACTTTGCCTCTGAACCCTTCAATTTAAAAATAATTATTTTTCTAGAAATATGTCCCGAAGCTGTATTTCCATTTTATCAACAAAAATGATCAGTGGTTTCTCCAAATCCATTGCAAGCACTGCATGAGCCACATTTACTACAAGGCAAAAGAGCAGGAAGGACCAGAGGGTTCAGCTCATTGCACAGCACCAAAAATGCACATTTAACTCTCCAAACATTTCTGCATTTCCACTGAAGGAGAACACAGAACATGCACAAAATACAAAGGTGTAAGGAGAAAGTATATGCACATGAAGCAAAAGAAATCTGGCTTTGTAACTTGCTCTACCTGATACTGTTTAGGATATAAAACTGGTATACCAAAAAATCAATGGAAAAATAAAATCACTACCTGTTTCTCCTGTCAGTCGATTTTCTGCTTGGACAGGACAAAAAAAGTAATTTCCTAACAGATTCCATGCACCTGAAATTTATTGAACATGACAGCATCCACTGTCACATAGTGGGGTTTTATCTAAATTAAATTACATAGAGATGTAGATACAGCTATAGAGCAAACATCTTAATGAATTCATTTTGTTGCATAAAGATACATTTAATTTCATGTGCTGGAAAAAGCAGTGAAATATAAACAGTGAAATCATAAGCAAATCTGCATAAACCTTGGACAATTTTATTTTACCAAACTAGTGCCACAAACCCCCTGAAGCCGAATTTCCCTGCTAGCAAGACCTATCCTCTAGTGTCTCACTGTTAAATATCTCACTCTTGTAAGTTTATGATCAGAAAAAAGTCCCTAAAAGTGAAAAAGTCTGACCAGCTGGGACAGAGAAAATCTGTTCAGTTATTTTATTACCATGCTAACAATTGGTGATCCAAACACTACGGTCTTCAGACAAAGTTTACAAAAACAAAAACTATTTCTTCTCTTTTCTCTGTCACATTTCTAACGCTATCATAATGGTGACAGCATAAAAAGTGAGAAAATACTTATCAAATCCTATGCAAAATTATTATGTACTCTTTAGAAGCAGCAATTGAGTGACAGTTTTATGCTGCTATTTATAATCTAGGTAAAGCTAAATAAAGTATAACACTGAATGTACTGCTTCTCTTAAAATTCTCAGCTGACTATGACACAGAAATACCCTCTTGCTGGGCTGTTCAGAGCTCAGTATTTCTGCAGCTTTTAAGATATTAAATTCTGCAGCTGGTTATGCTACCTGCAGAATAACCCAATATCAGATATTGGGCATAGATAGAATCCATGAACAACCAATTTGTAATTCAAGACACAACGGTACAATTAAGATCTTTCAAAAATTATATTTCAAAATTAGTTGTACTTCCAGTTTTTTGGGAAGTGTCAGTAAGTCATGTCTTAAAAACAAAATAAACTCTGCCATTTTAATTTCTTTTAGCAGATTACTGCAATTGGAGTGGAGAGGGTACATTTATTTGCATACAGACTTGCTTCTAGTCAGAAACATCTTCTTCTACAAACTCAGAAAGATCAGGCTCTACTGGCAGATGGACAGCTCAAATTTTACCATCCAGAAAGTTACCCAGCAGTGCTGAAATCAATAATAAAAACTCTAAATAATGTTATTAACACATATGGATCAACTTGTGAACTCTTGACTTCCAGAAACCCTGACTGACCACGGATTTCCATTCCACAGAAATGTTTTGTGCTTATTCTGATGTGGTGGAGTCAGATGGCCCCAGTATTTTCATGGAAATAATGCACAGTCATTTTGCTAAATGACTACTCACTTTACAACTGAAGAAGCAAAATTGATATCCTTATCTTCAGCCAAGATTGTATTTTGTTACTGAGCAGAAGTGTAAAAGTGAAAGAAGTCAGTTCCACGTGCTGCTTGCAATATTACAGAGAATTTGGCATTATTCTCCCAGTTGTTTTTGCCCAAGTTCCTCAAATTACAACTGCACCACTAGGTCAAAAGAGAACCCCAGGAGTGTCTGCAAAACCATGCCTGACTTTATTTTAAAATATCCTTTTTAACCTTATTAGGTCATGTAGGAATCAAAATCTACAGCAAAAGCATGGAGATGATTTATAAAAGTGTTGAATTAGAATGATCCTACTCCAAGAGCTGCTGCACAAACTTACTGAGCACTTATCAAAAGGCCAAGAAAGTGCATTTCATGAAGACAATCTTAACGGTGGGAAATGACAGAAAACAAAGTGATGTCATCAAATTATTTCCTATAGTTACCAGAGTGTTCAGTGGTGTCCCATTTGTAAAATCACTCTGTGCTGTAAAAAGTTAGACAAAGTAGGACTTGGAGCAGGAAAAAGTACTTGCAGTGTAACGGTGTCCTCAGTGCTTGCCAGGGAAGTTCAGGAAAGCTCAGGGAGGAACAGAAAACCTGGAGCCATGACATCAGCCAAGGACACTCTTTCATGTTTGCTGCCCCTCTGGGCATTGCACACCAGACACTCTCCAGGCTGGTTTTAATAATAGCTTTATAGCCACAATTAAGGAGGGAATGGCTGTTTTACTATCCTTTGCAGACAGATAAATTACATTCCTTACACCTACCCAACTGGCTCACCTCTGTGTTACAGCTTTCCATCCTGACCACCAATTGTCCTTTTACCAGGTTTTGTTCATGATACACTCCTCTTTGTACAGACCATACCACAGGTGCCATATGACTGACCTTGGCCTTTCTTTTACATCCTAGATGTGCTGCACTTTGGTCAGAAAAGATCAGGGCCGTGTTTCAGCGTGGACCATACAAATCAGAGCTTGTTGCCATGCTCTCAGAAAAACAAATGCATTTTTTTTGCTCCAGCACCTTGCTGCTGCATCCCAGTGCAGCCCCAGAAAATCCCTCATCGTTTACCACAGAGCAGCTGCACGAAACCAGCCATTTTGGGAACTGCTCAGGAGCTGTTAGCCCAGCAGACCACCTGTGATTTTTCTGGTTTATTCTGGCCTGCCAAGGGACAGGACATGGGCTCAATGGAGCAGGAAGCCTTCTCCCTGTATGCTTACCTTCAGCACTGCACAAGCTGGCTCTGGGCCCATTTCTTCTGTCAGAAATCTCCATCCTTTTTGGCCCTTCGGTCAGGTTAATATCACTATCAAACTACAACAATGTTTATTTTTTCCTGTTCCTTTTCTTCAACCTTTCTTCCCTGTTCAAAACTGATTTCTGGCAGACCTTTGAGTATTTTGAAGATCTGGCTACGAAGCTGATTATGAAAAGGCTTGAACATTTTACACAGACTTGTTCCCCCACTCTTGGGAGCCGAGCTCACCTGCCTGACAGGAATCCCAAGATCCACGCCCACCGAGACCCTTTCACTTATAAACTGTGGCAGAAAACCCAAGCTCCTGGTCCCCCACTCATGCACAGCCTGGCCCCCTCGAAGCCTCAAAGCGTGGCGTGACGCTTCCCTTCGACAGATACGGATCTACCCCCACACACCGCCCCGGCAAAAACACATCTGAGGCTCCTGAGCTCACACTGCCAGCGCCAGGTGTGTCTGGGAAAGCACTTGCTCAGAGCAGCTGAAAACTCCTCTAACTGAGACAGAAATTGTTACCTCAAAATAAACTAAGTGTAGGAGCAGGCTTTGTAATTTCTTCAGCCTCTCTTTATTTTACAGCAGGAATAACTCAAACGTAACTGGCATAGACTGGGCAACACCTCAAGTCTGGGTCGCAGGTATCGTTTTCCCAAACCTGGGACCTCGAGGGGACTGAGCAAGCAAGCAACCCTCTGAGAAGCAGGAGCAGGCAGAGAGGTGACCCCAGAGAGGCAAGAAGCAGCAGCAACATCTGGGATGAGTGTCCCACCTCGGTGTCAGACCCTGCAGAAAGCCTGCACAGCCTTTCACCAACCACAGAGGCGTCGCAGCAACCGCGCTACTCAGCCTGAGCAGGGACTGCTTTTCCTTTGAAGTACCTGGCTCCAAAGGAAGCCCTTTTGACACCCTCCAGGCAATATGTGTATGACACAATCTTACACACCAACACCTCTTTTTTTCTCTCTTTTTTTTTTGTTTTTTAAGTTAAAGGGTGATGAAAAAGGTGGTTTGTTTGCTTTCAGAACATGACTGTCTTTGCAGTAGTTACTGCATTCATCCATGAAATGGGACAGGCCTGCAGAGCTCAGCAGAGAGGACCAATGCCTCGGCACAGAATGTCCTGCACCTCTGCTGCCTGAGCTGGAAAATTTGGTTCTCAGCACATCCTGGGAGCTTGGAGAAAAAAGAAAAACACAACACTAAATGATCTTGTGTCGTGCTAAGGCTAAGGCTGCAACAGGGCAGTGCGAGTCCAAATGCTGCCAGACAGGATAAGGCACAAAGGGAAGGTGACAAGTTGTTTTTCCTTCTTCTTCTATTTTTTTTAAGGCAAAATACCTTTCTTTTTTTGTTGTTTTCAGAAGGCAGCTTTGACTCTGGATTCAAAATTGCCAGACACAAAACCAAATTCACATCCATACAGAATAACCACTGATACACAACCTCTCCTCTTTTATGAGTGGGACCATGAATTGCAGCATGAATTTTCTGAATATTTCTTGCCAACTCCCACTCCTTCATAATGAGCAACTGGAAAGTTTCAATCTGAATAACTGAGTTTATAGATTTAAGGAAAAACAAATCAATTTACTACAACAAAGGACAAAAAAAACCCCTGTTTGTGCTCTCTGGAATATACTCTATTGGCTCCTGTGTGCAAGCAACAAAACACAGTTTGTCATTCAGAAGTTTAAACTCAAGTTTTATGAGGTTAGCCTATATCTTTCTCATAAGAAATACAAATTCTAGGTAATCACAAAATACAGTACTGCTTACAGAGCTATGGTATTTTAGAACTTCTGATATTAGCTGCTGCCAGAGATGCCAAAGTGTCAAAATATCTATATTTGAAGGTTTTCTTCTTATTCAAGAACACTTCGCTCCTTCATTCCAAACATGTGGTGGAGTTGGAATAATCAGAATAAAAATCTATACTGGACTTTTGATAAACATCTTCAATTTCACAACGCTGGTATTGCCTTTGCCCCATTATTTTGCATTTATGTAGCCTCAGAGCACTCTCCTCCTGAAGTGATTACTGATAAGCCAGTGACAGATACACTGAAAGAAATACAGAGATATAACAGGATTCCCTTCCTGCCACCTTCCAGAGCTGCAGGACTTGGCTAAACCAGTGACACTCTTCAGTTTAAGTGAGCACCTCAAACTTTTGGGTTCCACCATTGCCATTTTCTCTCCCTTAGGTGCAACGTGCTCGCTGTCTTTCCTCTCCACATAGACACAGGTGCAATACCATAGACCAAGGGTGTATGTACATTTATTTATATATCTCTACATTCCTGGATACACCACATAACCCTCACATATTTTTATATGTGTGCCTGTATCTACATACACTCACCCAAGCCATTTCTTCTCTCTATGGAAAAGAAGAGTAAGCAGCTTGGAATGGATTCATAAAAACAGACAATAACATATTTTCCACTTCAGCGGCGAGGAACTACAGATTCATTTATAATTCTACTCCTCTATTTAAAGGAAGAGATCTAAGCAATACAGACAAAACAGTGGAAAATTAAAGCATTTCATCTGCTCAGCATTTTCTGTCCTGTTCTTGCTAGTGGTAAACAGCCCTAGCAGTGGGCAAGCCCGGCTTGCAGCTCAGGAAGCATCCCTGAACACGCTGGAATAGCCAGGGAACAGCTGATGGCCCAGGCACACAGCAAGGATCCATCTTCCAAAGAGAGACAGGGCTGTTCTCCCTGGCCAGGATCTGTTTTCCTGGGTGAGTGTGTGATGTTTTCCTGCACACAGCCTGGGCTTTGCCAGCACTCCTGAAGTGCCAACTCAACTACATCAGGAACTTGTTAATACTGGCATCCACGTGCTGCTCTGCCTAATGCACTATTATCTATTCCAACAATCTATGACCTGGGACATCTGTTATCACAGGCAACCAAAAGTGCTGCAGACCACATTCATTCACACCTCGAATTCCAAGATCATGACAAAAGAGCAGCATCCTCTCTTTTCTTTCTAATCAGGTTCTTGCCCCATTTCTCTGTCATTGAGAAGTTGAAAAAGGGGTATATTTAATTTTTGAAGAAAAATCCCTAACGACCTGGTCAACCACATGAACCCCAGCAGCCAAGGTTTGAAGAAAAACGATCACTTTTTTGAGACAGGTAAGAAATTAATGATAGGTCAGAGATGTGTTCTTTGAAGGATAAAAAGAATCAGGGTAATAAATGAATGCAGCACAATGATACCTTAGGCTGCTGGGGAATTTGTGTGGTGCTTTACAGTGTGTCCTTAAGTGCATGGACAAAAGAGCCATGAAATCAGATGTTTGCTTCCTTCTCTGTTTATTTATAATGTTCCCAGCTACTGGGTACTTGTCAAAGCTCAGCCACCAGTGACAGAAGCTAAATAGGTAATTAGTAAGCTGAGAGCAAAGTCTGTGGGAGAGCATGTTGCATTTCTCCTTCAAAATACTGCATGAGGAGAGCCTAAAAGATAGCAGAGCCTGAAATACCAAAAGTTACAGGGCACCAGAAAGCAACATGATAAAGTATACAAACTACATTAAGTAGAGCCTGTTCATGTTTGTAATAAAAAAGCCTAAATTGTTAACAGAAGTAGAAAGGACTTTAAAACAATAGTATTTTAAAAAATTAACACATTATTGCTTTCTTTTGACCTTAAAGTCTTCAATTGTGAGCACATATTATGTTGCATTTGGTATTTAGACCACGCTACAAGATCATTTTTCTTTGCAAAAGTAAGAACACATTAAATTTCATGCTTGACATGTTCATTTGTGCTAAAGGAGAAGTAACTGCCCAGGGCCCAGATTACATCCTCCTGAAAGCAGCAAACCAAAGCTTTAACTTAAACTGGTAAGTTAATTGCCTGCTTGAACATCCTTTTTGACCTTGAGATGAACCTGATAACTCACCCAAAAAAAGCTGAAAAGCTCAATTATTTTTGTCCCAGTGCACCTTGCAGAAATTGGTATGTGTGCTCTAAGACACTCCAGTGATGGAAATTCATATCTTCTGGTGCCCCAGACTGTAAGCTGAGTTTGCATGCTAAAAAGTTCCAGTAATATTAATCAATTTGCTATAAAGAAAAATGATGTTTTCATTGCAAACACTCCTGCTGGTTTTATTTTAAAGAAACAAGATCTTGTGGCACTAAAGAGTGGCAAAAATGCAGTTTTAATACTTCATGCTGCTGACTTGCATCCATCACATTATTAAAAAAGAAGGAACTGCTGAAATGCCCACAATGGAGCACAACAGCTCAGAGCACCTCTTTGGAGGACATTACAATTTGCAAGCATTTTCTTTCTGAAAAATTAAAACTTAGATTTTTGGGGGGCTGTTTTTTCTGAAATATCAAAGGACAGATAAAACCATGTACACTTTCATGTGACATTTCATTTTTAATTCTCATGAAGAAAACTTTTCATGAGACATTTCATTTTTAATTCTCATGAAGAAAATGAAGTCTCATTTTTAAATATCAAACAACACATCTTTTCTAAATCAAAGAATTTTCTGGTTGTTATAAGAAAACTCTTTTAAAAAACCCAAGACTAAACAGATAAAATCAAAGTTCTGGTACGATTTAGTAACATCTCTTTGCCAAGCCGGTATTGAAAGGTCATAATTTATCTATTTAATTAACTACAATTATACAAGAAACTTTGCAGCATCCTGAATTTTTATTTAGTGTATGCTGTTTCTGATGGAGACAATTCAAAACCCCCACTTATTGAAAACATTCCCTTGTTTAGTGCCGCAGGATCTTCTCTGGGATGTTTCCCACCCTCATCTCCATTGCACAGACCCACACGGCCAGCCTGCATCCCGCAGGGTGCGTGGCACAGCCCCCCCAGAGCGCAGCTTTGACCCTGCAGGTTCAGCGCAGTCAGCGCCGAGCTCCGTGCCCTCAGCTCTGCCGGGCGAGCCCCAGCCCCGCTGCTGTTCACGATAAAAGGCGACCCCCGGGAGGCAGCCTCGCCCACGGAAACACCCCACTTCACAGAAGTCATCGTCTTCGACGCCCCGTGGGGTTTTCTGCTGCTTGTTTTCAGTCCCCAGTGTGCCGGCATGATTTTCCCCTGCCCAGGGGTGGCCCAGAGTCACAGCTGGGGTATGCTCGGGCTCTTGGTGCAGTTTACAGAACCTTGGCCCACCTAAGTCCACCTCCTTGCCACTACAGCCCTTCCCACTGCAGAAACCCTTCCAGTTCGTCTCCACATCTGCAAATTTCAGACAACATCCACGAGGTGCAGTGAGGTCAAAAATTTGAGAGAGACCACTGAGAAGCATTCAGCAACTCCCAAAGCTACAAACACTGCAAGGGCTCCTGTGCCAGCTGCAGAAGGACAGGGAAAAACGTCCAGAGGCAAACGACTACTGAAAAGGTAAAAGCAAATTTAGATAGGACGGGTGGAAATAGCAGAGGCATTGAACTGCCAACCTACACGCTTGAAAATAAAAAAAAAAAATAAAAAGCCAGGGTTATATAAATAATTAGACTGCATTCAAAAGTAAATTAAAACAAAAACACAGGATACTTGAGAAAAATCTGACATATTGGCAGTGCTGTAACAGACAGAACTGAGCAAATGTTTCATGGGATTGTTTAGTTAAGCAGCAAGGCAGGGATTAATGCCCATTCTGAACACTTTCACAAAAGCCAAGCCACCATCTTTCATCTACCACCATCCTTCCAAGAGCCACATTTCCCTGCAAACCTGTTATGCTTTCAGCACTGACTAAAAATACAGAAATAACCAAAATTGGATTAGACTAAGATTCTCGTCCTGCTCCCTCCAAATTTCACAGTACACTCAAGGAACGGGATCCAATGTTGATATATTAATGACAATTAAGTATTTCATATTGGATACTATTAATGAGTTTCTTTTGATAGGCATTGAAACACGCTGAAGGTCAATGCATGTGTGATACACCCAATAAAAATCACTCAGGGAAACACTGAGCAGGGCACAGGAATCCAGGTTAAACTGGCAACAGGCTTGAAGTGGGGGAAACACTAGAACACACTTCTCTGGTTTTGTTTTAAAGAGGAAACAGTGATCCCCTCTTGTTTACTGAGGCAGCAGGCTGCTCAGCAGCAAACATGAGATCTCTGACATATCTGAATTACACTGACCTGATGCCTTGATATTGAGTAAAACATAGCTAAGGATACAAAGCACTGCAATACTTGTATTCAATAAAAAAAAAAAAGTTAAGAATTATGTAATTCACACAGCTGCCAGTGAATTCCAACATCATAAAAGCTGGTGCAAACTTTGGCTGAACTTCAGATACCAACTTACATCGAATTTTTTCTTGTACTTCTGGCAGGAGGGAAGGCAACTTATGAGCTAAGCAGTTTACCACTGTTTGGTTAACTCTAAAGACATAATCTGCAGGGAAATAAAGCAGTCATATTCTGGAATTTTTAAAACAAAGATAAATAGGACACACTGGATGAGTTATTGTATGCCTATCACATGTCAATGAAATTCTGTCTGATATTGCAGACTGCTTCTGTGTTGAAGATGTGTTCCCAGCTTGTGTTGTCTGTAGGTTTTATTCACATACTCCTAATTCTTCTGCCCTTGTTAGTAAACATGACATTAAATAGTAATACTCATATCAGTTCTTACAGATCCTCACTAATCATTTCTTCAGACCCCAATTTTCACCTGCACATCCTACAGACACTTTTTTGTGAGCTTCACTGTGCCCTTTATGGGACCTACACTCCATCAGGTACAATACCTCCCTCCTCTCTGTTCTGTGTAACACTGGGAAAAGTGATTCAGATAAATCCATCACCCATTCCTTTGTGGAGATAATTAATAATAATTTACCAAGTAATCAGTTTAGTTATCCTCATAATCTTTGGTAAAGCTACTTTGCATTTTGTCTTTCTTTCCACATTCCTCTCTTGTGTGTTTCCCACAGAATTTATCCTGAAACATTTCAGCCCAGTGAGGTGCAACATGAACAGATTTGTACCTGATCCCTGCTCTTCCTGTTCCTGGGGAATTGGCAGCACATTTGCTGGTTTTGTGCCATGCTCAGAACTCACCTCTAAGGGTTCAATCCCAATTTTACCAGCCAGTGAGAAACAGTAAGGATTACTTATGAGCAAACAATGAATAACTGAAATACCTGAGGACACAAAGTGTTAAAAGTAGGAAAACAAACCCTGGTGTGGACAGTTCTGATGGACAACATATATTTTTATCCAAACCTATGTACTCATCTGCAAGGAAGGTGCTGCTATCACAGCTTCATGCTGTGTGAGATTCAACCACCACAACCCTCCTGAGATGAATCCAGAGCTCTCTCTGGGATTCTGTGCTCGTCCTCATCTGTGTAAGCAAAACTTTAGGAAGGTCATTGCTACCTTTGCCTTAGAGGTCACCATCAAAGCACTGTTTGAACCACATCTTGCCTCTGAACCACAGCTTGGCTTCCCAGGATCATTTCTAACATGAAAAGGGTGATATAAAGGTAAGTTCCTAGGCCATCATCCCCACAATTCTCTCCTTAACCCTATGCTTTGCTGCTCACCCTCTGATGCTTCCCCTTTTATTCTCACCTCAGCTGTCTCTGCAAGGAGCCTAACCCTGACAGAACATTTGCCTCGTTCTCTCCTCCCCTCCTTTTAATCTTACCCTTTCTCCACACTCCACATACATCCCACAGGAAAGCTCTCCAACTTTAAATCACCCAATAAAAAATTCCAACCCAACTGAAACCATCTGCAACCACATAATCCCAGGTAAGAGCAGAGGGCCTGACTCAGTGCAGGTGCTGCACTCCTCCATCCCAAATGGAAGGTCTAGGTCCCTGTCCCTCGGTGTGCCAGGCCAAAAGATTCCCCTGCTCTGCCTTGTGAGCAAAGGACTGAACAAACCAGGCACCTGACTGAAAAATCTTAGGAAGTTCTTAAAAACTATCCCACTCTACTTTTGCTGTATTTCTGCAAGTAGAGAGAAACTCTGATGAAAAAAGCCTTTTTTTTTTTTTTTTTTTTTTCAGAGTGCTGAGGGAAAGATGCAGGTCAGATGACTGATGTTGCTTTTCTCTATGAAAGGAGCTCCTTATTTTAATGGCCATAAAAATAAAAACTTGCCTCAGAGCCCAACTTTGAGACACGAGCTGTATATGCTCTTGGAAAGCCTCAACATTATTAGAATACACTTATTTTTAGCATGCAACATATTGAAGTATTTATATATCTATTCTGTATTAAAAGTAACATAAAATAGAGGTAACACATAATTATATATATTTATCTGAAATGCTTCTCTTTATCTATCTTGGGTTGATTAAACAAGGAGGATATAAGAAAACAGGCTGTAATAGTTTATATTGGTTTAAAGTTTGGTTATTGAAATTGCTTAGGATATTTGAGTCATTTAAAGCTATCCAGTAGCAATGAATAGTTGGTAGTACTGCCAGAATTTAGGAAGTTTAAGTTATAAAAAAATACACAAGCACTATACCCAATACTTGAACATACTATGAAAATTAAATCAAAGTTTTAATGCACCTGTAAATGTTGTTATATATAAAAAAATCTATCATAGAGTATTTATTCAAAGTAACTCTAATGCAGACATTTTCTTTCCAGTGGGTGGGATAAAAATAAATCTAAATCTAATTATTCTATTCTCCCTTGGCTATTCAGGGAGTAGTTGTCTCCCAGGAGTCCAGGTGGGCTTTTTCCAAATAACAGCACAATACATAATGAGAAATTTAAAGATATTAATTTCCACTTAGCTGTAGTAAATGGTAGGCAAAGCCTGCCAGTGTCAGACTCCAAAAAAGATTCCCACTTCTGAGAGACCAGGCACTGAAGAGTATTGCCCTAACACTGTACAGCCAAGATGAAAAATATATATATATATATATAATCCAGAGACATAACAAAAATAAAAATTAAAAAAAATGATTATTTGGAGTTATGCTGTTACAATGTGAAATAGGTTACACTAGCTGAGCCACATCATCTCTTCCTATATATTTGCCTTTTTCAACCAAAAACTTGGAATAAGAATTCTTAACAAATTTCGTTGAATATATTCCAGTTAAAACATTAAGGACTCTAACAAAACAAAAACCACAAAACCACAAAAAAATCCAACAAACAAACAAACAAACACAACAGAAAAATGAGCCACCAAAAAAACAACAAAAAAAGGAAAACAAAAAACCCAGCAACACTAAAAAGCAGTTTCATGTGAGAGGACACAAGAGGAATATGGAAACCCAAAGTTTCCAGTGAAGTCCAAAACTAGGGTATACAGGAAGCAGAAGGAAATGAGAACTGCTGTATAATTTCATTTAAACAAACTCTTAATTTGACAAAACACATTATCCCTGTGACCTGCAGGCCCACTAATTCGTGTCCCCATTTGTTTTCTCTTTCAGCTGAGTCTGCAGCTCCCAGAATAAAGCTGTCACTGGAGCCAGCAGGTGCCTCCATTCCCGCCTCCGACCTACAACAGTTATGACACCAGATTAAGAAAAACAGCCTCCCCTGGCAGCTGGGCTGGCACGTAATGAACAGTTTAACCCTGGATAAAGCTACTGACAAGTGTGGGTGGCTTTGATTGAAATGACAAGGCAGTTTGTCACCCGTTGCTGTGTCCCGGAGATCAGCGGGGCCGGCGCTTTCTGCTGAGTTGCGGGGAAAGCAGCCCCACGCTTGCGCCGTTCAGAAACGCTGAAAACAAAAGCAGCCGCGGTCTCGGGGTTGAAGCAACCCTCTGACCCTAAACAGGTCAGCAGTGGAAGAGATGCACTGACAGAAAATTTTAAACAAAAAACCCAAACCAAACCCAGGAAGCTCTCTTACTTTAAATTACCCAGAGTCTTTTGACAGAGGTATTCAGCTGTCCGGCTGACCTCCACACGAAACTCCCAACAGCAACCTGCTTTGCTGTAAGGGTTGTGTTTCTCACTGATGAATGGGCAGAGCCCATAAAATGATAGCAGCAAATCATTGTAAATCATTAAATAGTCTTGAGGCCTGGCCATCAATCACTGCAGTTTTAGATGATTCTGTTTATGGTGTTCCACGTGCACCTGCTTAGATACAGCAGCTGTCCTCCAAAGACTGCGTGTACCTCAGACCTGCAGAGACCTGTGTTCCTGGTCAAGCCTAGCTTCAATTAGTGCATTAATTATAAAACTACGAGGTGCAACACAATCAGAACCCAAGTAAACAAATACAAAAAGGAGTACAGGCACAGAAACAGGAAATGGCCCTTTGACATTCATATGGCAGATCAGTGACAGTCCTGGATCCAAAAGGACCACAAATGGGAAAGGCATGTGAACGCATCACGTGACAACCAGCAGTGTGAGAGGCACCGTGGTTTTTCTGTAGAAGAGGAAAATTATTATCACAGCCTCAGACCCCGTGACATTACTGAACTTATTTGCTAATAATTTGAAGACTGTAGCCTTACCATACTTTCATTTTCTACACCCACACACGGCGTTCCTGAAAGCCCCTCTGATTCTGATCCTCAACTTAAGGCAAACCCAACGGGGAAGAACTCAAAACATTTTCAGCCTCTGTATGTGGAGAAAATCTATGGTGGCTCCTCTGCCACCCACTCTCCCCATTATTTTTCAACACCTTGGAAAACCCCTGCTGTTTTAAATTTATAAACCTTTCCAGTTACAGATGCCAGCGTTCTCAGGCAGTCAAATGTTCATCGTCCTGCTGCTCTGCTAAGATGAGTAGCAGCCCACCTGAGGGTTGGCTACCCAGCAGTAATCCTAGGACAGGCATCTGGGTTGTTGCAGACACATTATCCAGTCTCACAGCAATCCCCTGGAAACTCAAGACCTTGTTTCTGCTTTTCGCATGTATTTTGCTTGGAAACAACAACAACAAAGTACTTCTCTATTTACATGTTGCTAGAAATAAAAAACAAATCAAGAAGGTCGATGAATGCACTTTCTCCACTGAAGCCTCTAATGCAGCAGTTGCAGTATTACCTTTTCAAGAGAAAAGCAGACTCAAAGCAAGATTTCCCTTCTGGCCATAACACCCTTCTGTCAGTTTGCTACAGAGCAACACATCCATGGCAGTTTTTTTGGAGGTTATTTTCATCTTGATCCCCTTCAAATGTCAGCTATTCATGTCCAGCTCCTTCAAGGTAAAGCCAACTTTGCTGTTTTCAACACACAGATGGTTGCTGAAGCAAAATCCTGCTGCCTTGTGGTTTCCAGCACATCTTTAGCATTCCCAGTAACAAGGATAGTATCATAGAGAGTACCACTTTAACAGCGAGACTCAAACCTTGTATCTAATATCAGTTAAGACTTTTCCAATGCCCTTTCTATCTTAACCTAAATCCTCACTGATATATCTCATTTACCCCTTATCTTCTTTGCACATGTCCTTTTGGGCTCTACTATGCAGTAAAATTTCAGCATTCCCAGCATTCTGTTATAAATCAGCAAATGGATTTTAACCATATTCTGTGTCATACTGATGTGTCTGGCCTTTTCCATACTGGACATGACACTTAGACACATCTAAGTGCTGTCAATCACATTGGCTTTGGTTAATGATTTTTACATTTCTTTTAATTTGGTGGTTGTAAAGGTGTGTAGAGTATCTTACAAGTCACCTACTTCATGCTTCAGCACTGCATTTATCTTCTATTCCTTTTCATTCTTGCTGCAACAGCTTGTGTGGAGATATTTTTCTTATCTTAATATGAGTTTCTACTTATATAGTAGTTTTTGTGCAAAACCAGCAACATGAAACAACTTCCCCTTGCTTTAGCTGAAAGCTCATGAGCAAAGCTCCTTTTACAGAAAAAGTTTCTTGCCCACTCTAGTTTGGTTTTCCATTCTATTAGCTCATCATGAATTCACACATGGAAAGGTAACATATTTAATGGGTAAAGCAATTGGGAGTTCTGTTGCTGACTTTGACAGAGACTTTCTGAAAAACAATTAACCATTCTGCACTTTGATTTACCCCATTAGAACAGAAATTACAAGAACATACTACTTCAGGAGAGGAAGGTGAGGACCTATTATGGGTTATGAAGTATTTCCAATTCCTAAGGAATCGTTAGATTAATGAAAGCAATGAGATGAGTAGCAAGTGCTGATTCATTAAAAGATTAAAAATAGTCTTCACTAAGGGACAATAAGGTACTCATCAGGTAATTGCTCAGACGTGCTGGGAACATCATTTATTCTGCAGTGTAGATGGTGTCAAGCCCCATTCCCAAATCACATTACAGCCCAGCCAAAAGCCAAGGCTATTGCATAATTCAGGCACGAGGCAAAGACACAAATCACAGCCCTGTCTGGATTGCAAGACCAAAACCTGTTAGACCCACTGCAACGTCCACTATCAAGAAGCTAATATTAGCATAGCTTGACTAATTTGCACCATGGCTTCTCTCTGGCTGCTTTCACAAGAGTCCATTCATGGTGATGCTTTTAAGAGGTGTTCTTTTCATACTACAACACTGATACCTGTTGAGGTGCTGATAAGGGTCAAAAGTCTGGTGTAGCCAACCTAGACAAATTTCAGCACTCAGGCAGCTCCTTTTTGATGCACGATGCTGGGTATGGAGGTGACATCTCCCACACTGAACAGGCCACTGAGCCTCTGTCCTTCCATGAGTCCACACAACCCTCCCAGCAGCTGTGGTTCCCTTGGAGAAGGAATGTGACTGTGGCAATGACCTACACCTTGGGAAAAGCAACAGGAACAGGCCTCTCTGACTGAGAAAGACACAGCAAAGGTGTAGGAGATTCCTTGTTCCTTGCAGGAGAGCATCACCCCTACTCTTCCCTTATGACAGGGCACAGACACTTGGACTTGTCTGCTCCTTGCACTCCAGTACGTCCCACCCTCACACACACAGCCACCTAAATGTATGGTGCTGGTTTAATGGTTTGCACTCTTGACTTCTTTCTCCCCTCAGAGAACAAGCCATCAACACCTTTCCAGAGCTGACAGAACTGCCATGGCTGTGATCAGCTTTCTAGATATCTCCTGTCATGAACTCAGACATTTAACTGAAGAAGAATCTAAATAAAACATTATGTTTTTTCTTAAATTTCGAGTTCAACAGGCAAGCTGTCTGTATTTAATGGTAACTGCACAGGCAGTTACTGCCACGCCAGAAGCTTCAGACCAGTTATTCAGAAAACTGGGGCTTGATGTAAATTTTAGAACCTGCATGTCACAGAACTGCTTTATATTCATATCTGTAAGCTGGCTAAGAAGGTCATCAGCAACAAAAATTCAGGAATTAAGCATATCCATGTCTATCATTGTTTGATGAACCCGAGCAAGAGGGCTGCTGAAAAGCCCTTTCTTTAAATTTAGTTGCAACCACCTTTGCTCTTCCTACACTACTGACAGTTCAGAGACCCTTTATATGAAAGGATTACACAGAGGGGGGAAAAAACCAACTTGTGTCTCACAATTCCATTAAAAGGGTTTGTACTATTCCTTTCTCCACTCACAGTTTTAAATTCTCCTGAAGCAGCAGCAGTTTTAACCAGATCTTTCTTGCAGCAGGGAGGTTGTACATCTCTCAAATAATATCAAAGGTGTCACTCCTGTCATTCAACAAATTCAGTGTTTTAAAGACAGGAAATTTGCCAGCCCTTAAGTTGCAATAATGTAATTCTAAAAGGTGACAGGCACACAAAGCCTTTTTTCCTTCTACAGGAAACATGTGTGTAGGAGAACATCCAGGGACAAACATGTACAGGGATATGGTCAGAGAAAGACAAATAGAATTAAAGTTTAAAAGATATTTATGAATTCACATTTCTGGATTTCCCAACTTCTGTTTGCATTTTTCAAATCAGTTACTATTACAGAAATTACAATAAATCTCAGATGGTGGGGAGGTAAATAACTAGAAAGATATACCCACACTACTTGATTACAAAACACAAAGTCCAGGTAGTAAAAAGAGAAGAAGTAAAAGAGAAACAGAGGAGGTCCCAGCAGCAATAGCTCTCACTGCCTTTGAAACAGTAATGCTGAGCTTAAAAAAAGAAATATTCCATTATTCCTGGCACCTGCTGAGAAAACATTATTCCCTTCACCTTGGGCTGCATGTTTCTAATAGCTGAACTTCACTTACTTACAGAAAACTGCTGTTTATCTGATAAAAGATGAAAGATGATCAATAGAATTTGTAATTTTAGTATGTCTGCAGCCTGCAGTAAACAAATGCTAAAGATCATCTTTGATCCTCATGAAATCTACATTTAAAAATGGTTTTGATAATAGACATGGAGCACATTTTCGTGCTGATACACCAAAGAGCACATGTGAACTTAGCCATTAAATTAACATAAATATGTCTGTAATGGGATTGATCAAACACTGCTCTTCTTATGCACTTCTCAAACGTGAAAATTAGAACAAATTAGGACTGAGGAAGATCTCCCTGGCAGACTTTGGCTCCTAAAGCCAACCTGAAAAAGTCCATTCCATAAACTCAGCCAACGGTTCCCAAGTAAGGATTTGAGTTCTTACCCCCTTTGCCCTATGCCAAAACTATTTGGATAGTGTGAATCCTTCTTCTGGTCCTCCTGAAGCAATTCAGCAATCAGTTTATAGCTTTTTAAAAAAAAACATGTATTCTCATTTTCATTTCATCTTCTCTTCCCCAGTGTATCTTAGGCAGCAATCATCCCCTGCATGAATACTCAAGTGTTCTTTTACATGCTACATACAGATGTTGAAGAGGCAATGTTTTGACTAATTATATGTAAACTCCATTCAAAGTGCCAATTGGCTTAAATATTTAACTTTTTTTTTTTTTCTCCCCAGCTCAAGACCTCAGGACTGAAAGGCTTAGGGGAAAAAAAAAGCAACAAACTGAAGTAGCTTTCAGTCAAGCTCACGCCTGTCTGGTTCACATGCACGACACAGAAAATGGGGAAGTGGCAGGCATGAAGCATTTTCCAAGCCCTGTTACAGGTATTACCCTGGCTAAGCCAAAGCAGGCAGAACAAGAGCTCTGCTGAAATACAGCTCCCCTCAGGCGACTTCACTCCTCAGCAGCCCCAGACCAGGGAGTTCAAGACCAAGGTGCTCTGCTTGGTGCCCGAGGCAACAGAGTTCTACACAGACTGAGCAAATAAACTGCAGCCAATCCCCAGGGGAGGGCCTTGCCTTGATGCCTGGTTAATAGTTAATGCATAGGGCAAGTCCTCTGGAGCTACCTGGGAGGAAAGCAGCATGCAGGGGTAGGCAGGCAGCCAGCTGAGAGCAGAGCTTCAAAATCCACTGAAACAGCAAGAACTACTCCATCCATAAGATCACGTTTGAATTAGCATAAATGAGATATTTAGACATTACAATCATCAGGTCTTAGCACAGATGTTCCTGTAGGAGTAAGGGGTAGCTAGAATCATTGGGTTTGTATTTCTGTGATCCCAGAAAGGCTGTCTCTAAACAACACCACTTTGTTGCCAACCAGGCTAAACACCATCACGTTAAGAGCTGTGACAGATGCACATGTTGTGTGGAGCAATAAATGTTCTTCAGCTCTCGAGCACATTTCCTAAAGAGCTCCAGATGCTTTGTATGTGCGAAATAACACACATTCATTATCTTTTCCTCTCTATCCCCACTTGAGGAAGACTAGCATCCACAACTAATCTTTACTTTTTTTGATCTTTACTTTACTTTTTACTCTCATCAGTTCAATTGAGTTTTGAATTACAAAGGCTTTGTAAAGAGTGGGAATGGAAAAAGTTGGCAGTTTTCCCAAGGCAACTAAAGGCCGTCCTGTAAGCAGGACGTGTCACCATGTGTGTGAATGTAGCAGCAAATTAGATGCATTCTCTATTTAAATTTCCTACATATAATTTTCTTATTTAATTTCCTATATATAACTCATTGCTCTGGAGGATCGAAAGAATGCTTGATAGATGTCAGCTTTTAAAACACAATCATGAAATAGGCAAATAAACCTCTGTGTTGATTAATCAAATTCTAAAGTAGCCTATAGTCTTCAGGACCACGTTTGTTAACATTTTCTAAGTGTTATTTGTGTACTGACAACCAGATAAGTAATGCACAGTTAACAAAAAAAGCCAAGAGTGTGGGCCATTTTGATTAAGCTGGAATTGATTGATCCAGTTCCAGTTTATTGGAAAGCCTACACACATTCCAGTGGATTTCTAAAGGTTGCAGAGTAAATCATCAACCACAAGTGAAAGTACAAAACCTGCAAACCCATTTTTCTATTTTCTTGCTTTATCTAAAAACCAGCACTGTTTCACTAAGGGGAGAAAGACCACTGAGGATGATTGGAAGTGTCAGAATTATCTACAAATCCTTCAAAAAAGATCCCAAAGTTCAAACTGCCCAATTTAAAAATGTTACATTTCATTCATATTGATTTTTCTTAGTATCTTAATGGCTATCTTCCTAATCAGATGAATCAAAAAGCACCAGAAGATACTTTCAAAATAATCAGAACTCCAACAAAACAAGATAATGAGGAGTTAAAGAAAGACGAAAACCTCAGAACAAAACTGCTATAAGAATTATACCTTTTGTTAATTGCAGATCTCATTAGAACTGCTTTGTATAAGCATTTAGATATGCAAATTGACCAAAAAATGCTAGATAATATAACTACTAATAGGCACTCATTTCCTTGTGCATAAGGTACCTTCTAACTATGGATGAGGCTGAACGCTATCCTGTTTTTATTATAGTATGACCCTAAAGCTTCAAAAGAGGTGAATACAGCACTGAAGCCAAAGGCACAGAATGAGAAACGTTCTCCTTTCCAAATGGTTGGCAGATACTGCAGTCTTAATGGACGTGGCAGCAGCTCACAAAAACATCACTTAATTGGTTTTCAGCTATCTGGTAACAACATCTTTCCTTCAGCACGGATCTTTGTGTGAGCTGCAAAAGCTGGGTAAATGCCCAAGCAGTTTGTCTGAAGCAAAACTCCTGCTGACACCACTGGGCAGCTGCCTAAGCAAAATAGCCAAATTAGCTCTAAATTAGCTATGCATAAACAAGTGGCACTTACTAAAACACTGACACGAACTAATTAGAAGGGGAAAGTTTGACAGAAATTAATTACCATCTCCACATTACAGTCACAGCACATCTAGAGGTGATGCTGCTTGCCAGATCTTTTTAAATACCTGAAGCCTCCAGATAATCCTGTTCAGGAAAGGTCACCACATGTGCTGGGCTTTCTCAGATTGCCTCTGCTGATCAAATTTCCTGTTGCTGAATCCTTCAGATCCCTGCATATCTTTAAGATTTGGTAGCCACCTTCTAAATCTTCCAGTCCTGTGTAATTCCAGGTGATTTCAGCAGCGGCAGAACCATCCCCATATAAGCATATATTATCACTCCTCATGTTAATGCTATTTTAATGCTGTTTTAATATACCCAGGCATGAGGGGGCAGCCCCATCTCTGTGCACCATTTTGCAGAGTCTCACACACAGGAACCTGCTCAGTGATCCTGATTGTGCTGGAATACTGTTGCCACTAAAGAGTGCATAACAATTTTTGCCAGGGTGGGCGGCAAAAATTCTTAGAGACACATACCCCATTAATTGACTGCAAAGGACTAAACTGATTCTGTAAAATACTACAGCCTAGGTTGAGATTTTTTTTTTAATAGGTTTGTCAAGTTCATCAGGAACAATTCTGATGACCCATTAACTAAGGACTCTTTCTAGACTCCGTTAGATTTTCTCACCAAAATCAGCAAGAGTCTCTCAAATGGCTTAGCATGTGGGTGCCCCATTCAAGCTCCTGCTCCAAATCATTCAGAATAAAGAGCTGAATCTGCATTTCTCTCTTCCAAATGCAGAATACAAATTGCTCGCTGACTTTTTGTGTCTCACAAAAATACTGTGGATGGGTTTTAATCAATTTAATGGAAAATAGTGGGAAGAGTAGTACGGGGGGAAGTATTAAAATATTTTGAAGTTTTGCAGAAAGTTCCTTCCCTTTAAGCGCTATTTGAAACCTGATATTTGTTCTACTAAAAGCAATATGTCTAACAAATAAACATTTGGCTCAGGATGTAAAAAGAAGAGCAAGAGAGAAAGGGGGCAAACTTGTTAGCTACTTCTTTGCAGCTGAGAAAGATAAAATCAGAGAAAAACACTTTGGAAAAGATGTTACCATAAGATAGGGCTGAGGGTTCATATCTGTAACTTCTTTAAGAGAGTTATAAAAAGAAGAAAAAAAAAATTGTCTCAAGCCTGAAAATAAGCAGTGCAGCTTTTCCATCAGGAGAAACACAGCTAACAGCAGCAACAAATGCATTATTGTGCTGCTGGGGTTTGAGTCAAGTAGTGAAATTATGTCTGAGTTACTAGGAAAAATGAGATTAATTCAGCTACATGAATAGACAGGAGAGGGAAAATAATAGTTCTGCTGAGTTTGAAATTTAGGAGAGAATTCAAAAACTGTTAAATTAAAACTGCTTCTTCTAGAGAGAAGTAATTTTGTGAGAGAATTTTGGGATTTTTAAATGTTTGAGTCAAGGAAAAACACTTGGAGATGTGATCAGAATGGATCACATTTTGGAAATAATAATAAAAAAAAATCAATTAATGATTCCACTTGGCACAACATTGAATATTTCATTACATTTTAGGCAAACCACTTGGAAAAAAAAAAAAAGCAAAATTCTTCAAGATCTGTAGTTCTTTCCAAACTTTTGGAAGCAGACCATAATTTTGAAGTTACAAACAGTCTTCATCAGAACTTTAGATTGCATCAAGACAGCCTCAAAAAAAAAAATACTCTAAGTTATCTTGCAAACTTGCTGTATTAAAAAAAATCCAACGGACAATGTTTTGCTCTTTTCAGTAAAATTAAGAATTCTCTGGAGAAAAAGAAGTATGGATTGTCAGCAAACTGTACTGAGCCTGATGCAGAAAATAGGGGCCTTCTGCCAAAATTAGGGATGGTTTGGGCTTTCAAATGAGGGCATTGAAAAATGAACAGCCACCCATCTGTGCCTTGTGCCGTGAGCCAGACGGAGCAGGATGCAGCTCCATGCCACGGGAATCAGCACTCCCTGCACCACTCTGCTCATCTAAAGCATGGGCAGCACTCCCTGCTCCAATAAAAATGAGAATGGGTCCTACTGAAAGCGTAATTAAAACTAATCTGACCCAAAGAGATTAAGAGATATTTTTTTTCTTTCCTTTTTAGATGTGTATTCTGAGAGGGTAAATTCTAGAAAGCTTTTCTGGCATATATTAGAGGCTCATTTTTTAAAGTAACTGGAATGGTGTATTGACCTTCTGCTTGAAATTTAGATGGGTTAACCTTGCTTATCTTCTCTGGCTTGCTGGCTGTAGTTATGCTCATAACACATGAATGCTCAGTTTTACGTTTAAAAGATCAGTAGTTGCAAGAAGTTAAAAAATAGGCAACAAGTGATGGCAATAGTGATTCCCCTTCCCTTCTCTGAAAGGTTTTCTCATTTGCTTTCACTAATTCTCTTTGAGATTCCCACCTGCAAATATTTCGTTCTTCCACATCACTCATCAGAGAAACCTCTCAGAAAAATTTAGGCAGAGAATTTACATGTCCTGAAAGAGACTGAGAGAACCAGAAGCTTAGTAACCTTCATTATCTTAGTAATGAAGATGAGACTGATAAATAAGCAGGAAAAAAATGCAGGTAACAAACAAGCATGAAGTCAAATATAAGTGTAAGCCTCCAGTTAATTATCACATGGGTTACTTAGATTGTGTTGCATTTCTATCTCTTCAAATTCCAACAGACTACTAAGTGCTGAACCAATATTAATAGCAATATTTTTTTTCATTTTCTGAGAAATATAAAAATTAAAAGTCATAACAAAAAAAAATCAAACAGAAAAATGTACACTTACGTTACTTCATGCAGCACTGATTCCACACACTTCTCTTGAAAGTCTTTTTATTACAAATTGCCTTAAGCGTTTCTGGTCTATAATGACTTAGACTTTCAGAATGGTTTCCCCTCTGGACACTAACTCAGGTGTTTTACCCCTAGGCAACGAATCATAAAATAACATAAAACAACAAATGAATCCTGGAAGTTAGCAGCAAGTTGTTAGAAAGTAATCTGTAGGATTTAAACAGCAATCTATCAAAAATTATCCAAAGATAATTTGCTACATGATGATATTTTACGAATGGAGCAACTATTCTCGTAGTAATTCAAGAATCATTTGTTTGCTTATTAGAAACTGTCTGCAGGTAGAGTTTTTTTACAAGATACCAACAATATAATATTTCTTTCCATCTGTATCCCATCTTCCTTCCCTTAGAGGATGATTATTAATCCAACTTGTAAGGTGCTATTCTATTTTTGCCACCTCCAGAAATGCACCTGCACGCTCACACAAAGTGCTGCTGAAATTACCTTTTTTATATAAAAGCCCAAAGCGATGACATTGTGCAAATTTGTGTCATGGAGAGAAAAATCTCCATGAGAGAGAGAGAGAAGGAGAGGACTCCAAATTCCTGTAAGACTTTCTTTCTTGGAGCTGGCTTCACAACTGGAGACCTTCTTCCTGGAGTTGGCTGGATGGGAAACTACATAAATGGCAACAACACAGAGTGGATAAACACAGAAATTATTTCTGCTCCCAAAGACTTGATGTAGGGTTCCCTGACTGAAGCTTGCTGATATGCAACTGAAGAAATGACCAAATGCTGTAGTAATTTTATGGCTACACAAGAGAATATAATAAAATATGATACGCATTACAATTTTTTTTTTTTTTTTGCAACAGTTTAAAATTGTGCTGTATTAATTGTGAGCTGCAAGAACCCAGCTCAGGAATCCAGTTAATATATTTTTTACAGGAGTAATTAAAAACTTTCAGCTATTTCCGAGTGACAAAACAAACATTTGATAACTAGGAATGTACGGAATCGACCATTAGGAAATTGCTCTCCCTGACTGAAATTATGTTTGCTGAGAGCATTTATAAAGTGACATTGTCAGACTACACCAAATTCTTGCTTCAGATTGATCTGATCAGAAGTAAAATACTGGATGTTCAATTTTAGTTTGAGCTGGACTTCCATAAGAACTAATTCAAAATAAATGTTTTGGAAAGCAAGAACCTCATTAGTTTGAGCCCTGCTCCAAAATCCACATGCTCACCAAAGAGCCCTGACTTGCTCCCACCCATCCAGTGGTCACCACCTGGAGATTTTTGTGCTCCTGGCCTCAGTTTGCTTTGTGAGGAGATGTACACTCTGGAGAATTGGAATGAATTTAAAAGACACACTGATGTGTTAAATATTTGGGAAGCGTTTTTATAACTACCTGGCTCTGTTTATTTCACATTTGGCTGTCATGCAGACGACAGCAACACTCTCAGTGGAATGAATGCACAACACGCATGCTCTTGGCTGGAACAAACTCATGAAATTTGGATGAGCATCCAGGAAAATGGGTTTTTAGTTACACAGGTCTTTATTCAATGGCCACCGTACAGTTATCTGAAATATCTGAAATAAAACACCACCCAAATTAGTATTGCCTCATTTATTTCCTGGGTATTGCATGTTATCCCACTAGAAAAGTGTTTCATTACTCTGATGTAAATAATAAAATCTATTAATCATTTTTATTGTACAAATTTGGAGGGGTCTTAGAGAAGCTTTCCTAAGTGTTCTCTGGTTCAAAATGTTTCATGTGCTTTTCTTTTTGATGAGGAAATTATTTTTAGTGTTTGCAACCATGAGTATTGCATGCTACGGCTCCCCCAAAATAGCAATTGCCTTAAAAAAAAAAAATCCTAAGTGACAAATTATATAGCCAGTTTGCTCTTTTATTTTTTCTGGAGTCATGCAGGCTTGCATTTTCAAAGTTTACTTTACAGGCTAGAAAACTTTACCTGGAAACTAGAAAAATTTATTTGCGGTGAAAGTTAAGATTTTCACCTAAGACAGCAGCTTGAACTGTAGGTAAATCATATACTGTGAGATTTCCTTAAAAAACAAAACAAAAGAAAACAAAACAGCCCACAAGTATTTCCAGCTGGCCACCCTGCAGACCTATTGAGTGTGTCCTGTTGCTGTTTATTCTATAATTTGTTGAAAATTTTCCAACCTTTTTCCCCTGTCAGCTTTCATCGAATTCTGATTCGGAATATATTTCAGCTCCACATTATCTGAGTTTTCAGAGAGTTGTGTTACCATTCTCCTTCACTTAAAAATATAACAAACTGAAAAGAATTGTCTGCTACTCAGAAAGAGTCAGGCTAGAGGTGAAGTTTTCACTACAGATGCCTCTCACAAAAGAAACAGGCCAGACAGTACGAGGATTTCATCGGGCTCCACAAACACGTTTAACATACTGTCACATACCAAAAGCACAGAAAGATGGAAAACACAAAACTTGCTCTTCTTGTAAGACTTAACAGAAATATAACCAAGGATTGAGAACAAAATGGGCTTCCAAAGGTTGATGGCTTACTCCAAGGGAACTTGTAGGACTTAAAATATTTCCAGTCTACATGGCTCCAAATTTGAGGTGGCTTCTATCACTTAAGCAGAATTTGCAGACACCAGTGCTTGTGACCTCTGAGGCTGAGGAATTAGTTGGTTTCTCTTTTTCATAGTTACATTGGCAGAGGACTGAAAGAAGCCTAACTTGCACAAAGATGGATGTACCCAGTGTCTGGAGCTGAACACAAGCTTTTTCCGAGGCCTGTGCGTTTGGGTGAGTAGATCGAAGAACTGCAAACCAAGCTTTTCATTTGCCTGCACATTTTATCTGTTATATATCAAGTTATAAATCAAAGGACGGAGGGGAGATAAATGTTTTCATTGCTTTCCTGAAAAAAAAAAGCTGATTTGGACTGTTATACTTTAAAAGCTAAAAATACTATGCAGTTCTTAAAGAACCAGAGCTTAAGTTAATTGAAACAGAGCTTAAATTAATGAAAACAATATTCAGTCCCAGTCTCAAAATATTACCTTAGATAACATCACAAATCAGAAAAATCTGCAAAATTTCAGCTTCTCACAGACTCTACACTAGCATAAATTGTTCTCCTAACACTAAAAAGAATCAGCAGTGAAACTTAAATTTATCTCTTGACCCAAGTCAGCAGAAGAGTGAAAAGTCATCAATATGCTTACGAGTTTAACATGCACACGGAGAAAATAGATACCTTTAGCAGAATGCACATTTTAAGTATTTTTAAGAAGTTGCATCTTCCCTTCATGCCACCCTAAAAATATCCTCTATTTTCTTGCCAGAATAACTGATGCATCTTACATTTCTACGTACAATACAGACACCCAAATATATGATTAATTGGAAAAGGGGAGGAGGATTCGATGGTTGTCTGCAAAAAAAAAAAAGTATTTTTTTCTTTATTTTTGAAAGGGAGTATGGTTAGAATTTAGAAACTTTTAAGAAATAACCCATATTAAAAAAGAATAATAAAAAATTACTCAACATGTTAGTCACCACTCAGGTCTGTGTGAACAACAGAAAAAGGTTGTCAAAAACATTCCTCTCATGAACATTCATTTACACATCAAATTCTTGTCCCTTAAGCTGCTAGTGAACCTCCTTTTTTAACTCCACTTTGGCTTTTTATCCATATAGTCTCACTGAAGAAAAATATAAATATATTTTGCAGATAGCTTTCTGTATTTTGCATATCCTTCCCATCTAGTGCACATAAAAAACCCAAAAGGAATGTGATTATTATTTTGTTACTTCACTGATTAGGAATTCTGCTTGGAAGGGTTAAGATAGAAAGCACTTACTCTGTAACAAGCATTACAGAATTGAACATAGCACTGCAAGGGCTCAACAAACTCCCTTTACAAAGAAAGGCTACATTGCCTACATTTTGTTTCATTCTGCCAGTTCATAGGGGTTTTGCCATGAATTATTAATGAATCATTGTGAACACACAGGAGAAATAAAAGAAATAAAACATGTAAAATTAAGCCTTTAAATTTTTCCCCCTAGGTGTAACAAGAATGCAGCTCAGAGAACTTAAGACAGCGCATAAGGACACGGGGATGGTATTGAAAAAAGTCCGAATTTACTTGTTCAGATTCCTCAGACAGTCTTGTAAACAACTCGTGGTTTACAAATCTTGTTTGCAAAGCAGCCAAATCATCTGATGAAAGGGAGAAAAAGAATTAATGCTAAGACCTATTACCTGTCCCTGGGCTGACTAAAAAAAGGCTCATGGCATCATGGCAACCCCATGGGCAGGAGACACAGCTTTGCAGGGCAGAAAAACAGTGTGGAAATGAGTTGTGCGAGTAACATCTGGTAAAGACTGACATGCTGTAGTTTCCACAGAGTTAGCTAAAAACAGGGCACTGTCCAGTTCCAGTTAGCAGGCAATTCTGAGAAAAGTGACTGTAAAGAAGTGCAGAACAGGGGAGGGCTGTTCTTAAACTCTTGCACATACATTTATATACACACGTGTGGCTTGTTTGTATAAATCAAAGCATCATCTCATCAGCCTTAAAAAAAATAGGGGGCAACTCTACAGTATTGCTCACAGGACTGGTTTGTTGCCATCAAAGCCTGTCACACCTCAGAACAAAATCTGTGCAAACAGTGTGAAGGTTTTTGCCATTTTAGTGGTGAAATTCAGGTACAAGTCTTCTAATATTCTTGTCTCAACAAACAACATGATTAACAAGGTCATTTGCTTGTAATTAAAATTATTACCTTTCATTAACTTTTTAACAGAGGGGCTATAGGAGGACCTCAGCTAGATTTCCAGATGTACACTTTTGTGTCTTTGAAGAGGGGAAATAAAGAAAATTAAACCTGTATATATATAAATGCATATTTAAAAATGTGAGATGTCTTCCCTCTGTAATTGCTCCAAGGCCAAATTTGAGCATTCTGAAATTTGTGGCCTGGCATCAATAATTTCAAAGTCTGCATCAGAATTCATGGCCCCTCTCTAGAATTACTTTAAAACATTTTTTTCCCTCATGCCTGACATATTTACTTCAGAACTCAAAGATCAAAAAGAAAGGCTTTGCAAGTTCCTCAGTGCTAATCTTGGTGGCATTTTTCAACTGCCCTTTTAAAGAATAAGCACAAACACCTTATAGTGAAGTGGAGTGAACTCACTGTGAGGAGGTATGCTTACTGAATCTGTACTGAATCTGGGCTTGTTTCATGAAAAAAATAAAGTTATTTCCCTAGAAGTCCCTCTAGATGTGAACTTTAAGAAAGCTTGAAAACACTCCAGGCAGAAGAAAATCTCTTTTTGCTCACAGCTCTGAGCTGAAAGACCCAACTGGTTGGTCTCATCATTGAACTAAATTCATGACAGATCTTACATTTTTGTTTCTGTCAACTCTGTGTCCATAATGTGGCAACAATTCCACAAGTCTTGATTTATATTTCTTCTATTTTACCTACACGCTTTGGCTAAATGCTGCTGTACTTTCAACTATTACACGTATCCAATCAAAAATACTTCCCCTGAAATTCACAGGCAGCCACCTTCAAATCAGTGACATTATCCGGTTCAAAACTTGAAGCATGTATTCTTTGTGAGTGTGAATACCCCAAAGAACTTTGCACCAGAGACCTCTGCAAGCTGCATTACATGTTTTTCAAAGTTTTCTGCTGAAAATGCACAAAAAGGAGCTTGAACTACGGACAATGTGTGACAGTTTAAAAAGGAGGAATTGTAAAAAGATAGTTTTGCAATGGATTTTGACCTAAAGTAACTTCCATACTTTTGTAGCCTTACATGCATCTGTGGATACAGAGCAAGATACAAAATATGAGAAATATAGAGAGCAAGGTACAAAATACGAGATGTATACTTAAATACAGAATCATATTTGGGTGTCAGGAAGGGACAGAGGCCACAGGGATTGAAAAGAGGACAAACACAAATCATGGCTTGCCACAGAGCATAAACCCCCCGCAAATCCTCCTGAAAGAAAAACTTCACAAATCACTAGGCCTGGTTCCA
This sequence comes from Cettia cetti, assembly GCA_013401135.1. Lineage (NCBI taxonomy): Eukaryota > Metazoa > Chordata > Aves > Passeriformes > Sylviidae > Cettia > Cettia cetti. The sequence goes on from VZUI01086827.1 coordinate 236,249, forward strand.
CAGCATAAGAAAGCAGCTGTAAACCCCTCCTCTCATCCCCAGAAAACTTTACAATAAAATGTCTGTGGCAGGCACCCAAGCTCTTGAGGATGCTGGGTTTAAGTACAGCCAGGGTGTATATTGTAGGGGGGGGGAAATCTTCCAGAGGATTTGGCTTTAATGCATGCTCAGATGTGGCCTATGGCACATTCAGACCTCGCCAGAGGCCTTTTGACCTACTATGCTCCTAAAAAAGTAAATTCCTCCTCCTCAAACTTGATGTGACTTTGGAGGATTTGTGCACACCAAAGCTTGGTGCCCGGGCGGGGCCGGCCTATGCAGCACACGAATAAATAAGACAAAGGAAGAAATGGCTTCAATTAGCGCTGTGTCAGGTGGAGAGGAGAAGGGCCCTGCCCTTTCTCTGGCCACCTGTGCCCCATTTCCAGCCCGCCGGCCCTGCTGCGGGCCACAGAGCCGCGGGCCGACTCCATTAGGAGCCTCTCCCACGCAGCTTGCTTCAAGTGACTACTTCGCCACCTCTGCCTCAAATCTCCCCTTTTAAATCGCAAGGAAAGCGGCCCAGGTGAGGTCTGAGAGCTTTGTTTAGTTACTGGCCCCTCATCCCAGCCTTCCAGAGGGGCTCATCTATCCCAGGGCAGTTCAACGCGGCATGTCCCGCTCTTCCTTCACAGGAGGACGAGCACGGCCGAGGTGCTGACACAGACACTCTCCTGCTACCAAAATGGTGGTGAATCCACCACAGAAACACCGCACCCTTTCCCCAAAAGTGCTCTGTGAGAACTCGTGGCTAAGCCAAAACCCGCCTTTACCTGTGGCTGGGAGCTGTGCCTGCAGGCTGGCAAGGACGGCGATCCCCCTCCACTTCATCTTGCCCGGCCGGGCAGCGCTGGGGACGGGAGGCCACGGGAGAGAAGGAGGAGAAGAACAACAACAACAAGAAGAAGAGGCTCCTCCACGGGCTGTGCTGGTGTGTGGCCGCCACAGGAAGAGGCTCACCTCCTGTGAGGGCTTTCGGAGTCCACCTGCTGGCTTGCTCTGCCTTCACAGCTTCTGAGCGAGGGCTGGGGTTTGCCTTCTTGGTATTGATGTTCGGGGTTTCCTTTGGTATTCAGCCTTTTCCTCTCTGCAAGATGGTTTTCGGTGAGTTGTATCTTTTTTTTTTTTCCACTTTGTCTGATGGTTTCTAGATCATCCCCAGTCAGCGGCTGCTGGTCTCTGTTTCTGGTATCAAATTTGACCTGACTTCAAAAGGGATATATGCAACTATTCCCTGTAATCTGTAGTCACTCTTGAACAACATAGCTGTATAAACTCATAATGATATAAAACTAAGAGAAATCTCACATTATTGTGCTCTTTTCATGTGCAGGCAAATAAAAATTTTCACTTTTTTATTAATAAAAAAAAGTTTGTTTTATACAACTGTAAATTAGAAAAGCTTGAAGACATAGCTTAGATGACTCCTAAGGCTTAAAGCTCAGCCTCACTCCCATCAAAATACATCTGGCTCAACAGATCACTGAGTGTTTAATGTTTACAACAGTAATACTAATAATGCACTGGAGGGTCAGAGCTTAGGCTGGGAGGAAGTACAAGCATGTCAACGTATTTTTTTTTTTTCTGTTTCTAATTCTTAGAAAAGAAAGAGGAATTGTGCATCTCCAGGAGATACAGAAACTGGTGATAAAAATTTCCTTAAAGTATGGCAGGACGAGAGTTATTGTGCACCAAAAAGGTAAGGCTTTATAGTCTTTTGAGTGTAAAGTAAATTGAAGTTCTTGGAAGAAATTCGTCACCTTGCTGTCTGGAGTAATGAAGGCTTGTACATGGATAAAGCTGTCCATTAATTGAATAATTATGTATTTTGCCAATATATACTTGGCACAATTATATACCAAAGATGCTCATAGTAGTCTAGCACCAGGTGTAAAAGTGCAGCATACCCTTCTGTGATACCCAGGCAGTGCTACTGAGCCTCTGCTCTCTCCCAGCCCTGGGGAGGCTTTTCTTTGTGGCTCTTCTACCCCAAAAGCTCCAAGGAAAGGCTGGAGATGGGCTCTGACACCATCAGGCAGAAAGCAGAGCACAGCCCAGGAGAGCTGCCGTGCACTGAACCTGAAAGGGGTGTCATTAGGCCCTGAATTGGCTGTGCTCAGGTACATGCTCTATATTCCTGTGCAAGCTGGATAAAGCCCTTTCTGTCCACTTCCCTGTGTGAGGGAAGATTGGCTGAAACAAGGAATTAGTGAGCAGAAAAAGACCCCTGCTCTCACTGCTGGCTGCCTCCATCTCACTGATGCCTTATCCAAAAGCTGAAATATCATCCTAGTTATTGATATTTTTGGGTAACAGTGTTTCCAGAGTAGCAGATGGCACTGCTCATCACTATTCCACTGACCCCTGTCTCCTCTTGTTATTGATCATGGCTTCTCCCTCCGGCAGAAAGCCAGCAAATTATCACTTTGAATAAAGAGTTGAGGCCAAAGGTAAGGAAAAGAAATGAAGAGCTGTGTAAGAAAGGGAGATTAATGGCAACAGTAGGCACACTGGGAGAACAGCAGTTGGGCCACTGTGTTTTGATGTCTAGGTAGGGAAAGGTCAGAGAAATTGAGTATATGGACTTCACTTGGAAGTGTGGGTAGAGTGAGAAAAAGGCTTTGCATGACAGTGTCCCTAGAAATACTCACCTCCCCATCCCTCAGCTTTTGAACTAAGGCAAGCTTATCATTATCCAAATATAATCAAAGTATACAGAAGAGCACTCATGCTTGTATTATGACTTACTCTCACAACAAGCACGGCATGGGAGAGATGCAAATCACATGCAGACAAGCAGGACAGGAAAAGATAAAGGGGAAGTGGTCTCCTCTCTAGGAAAAAGCTTTTCAGTGTTCATAAGGCTGCAATTCTAGCATGAGGAATGGTTTGCTTAGAGCATCACCTTCTTTTCAGCCTTTCTAGTCTTTGCATCTCTAGGAGCTACACAGCACTGTAAAAACTCCAGCACCTCCTGCCCACACTGTGCCTTGGCCAATCTTGCAAATGCACTCCTACCAACAGCTTGAACCATACTGATGTTTCAGTTTACTCACTTCAGTCAGATTGTAAGGACTTTGTTAACCCTGCACTAGAAAAGAATGCCAGCCCTCGTTCAGCTGAACCAGCAGCAATTTTTCTCAATGCAGACAAGGCCACAGGAAATATAAAACCCTTCCTGCTGTGTTGAGAAAAGCTCTTGGCTAAACTTGACTCTTCATCTAAGCATATGGGTGGAGGAAAGTACATTTTCAAGAATTACCAGCACTGGGAAGACTGCAATATTTGATCTGTGGTTCCTGAAACAGAATGGGTCAGGGAACTGAAGAGGTCCCCAAGCACAACTCAGTGTGTTTAATGCTGGTTAAGGTGCAGCTCATTATCTGTAAGGATAAGATCTTTCATAAAATAGTCAAGGCATACATTCAACTGGTTCTGTGCATCCATATGCCATTCTTTCACTGGACACAAAAAAATCCTGGAACAGCTCTAATGCAAGGGGCTGATTCATTCCCAGAAGCATTCCCTTTTCACGCTTACTGGTTATGCTTTGACTGTACTATGAAAAAAAAAAAAAAAAAAAGCAGCAGGGTTTGCAGTTTTAACAGGAAATAAATGAAAACTAAAAAAAAACAAACCCACAGCACAGTCAAGCTGAGGATTAAAAAAATATATAACTACACACTGCCCTCTGGCTCCTGTATTGCTACCACAGAGATATGCCTGTAATCATCAGCGCAGACTGCTGGGATTGAGAACAGGTCGGTTATCAGGAGCTCTCCTAAGCCTATTTGATACAGTTAGCACTTGCAGGCAAAATTAATTCCTACATCACCTGATGGAGGAGCTGGCCGACTTCAGAGATGTGAGAATCCAGACAGGCTGTAGAGCCTTGCCCCTGCTCCAGCAGGGAGTGACGCTTGCAGTGCCGTAATTAACTCAACAAGTATTAAAAACATTTCTGGAGATGTTCACACTAAGATAATGGGTGTTCAAAAAGGCAACAATTTTCACTGGTGAGCAAGCTGTAGCCTCCAGCTAGGCATGCCATTCAGACTAACACACTGAAAAGAAATGGTCTGCTGTTTGTAGCATGTAAGCCCACAATTTTTTATTGATAAAATGTTGCAGACTGACAGTCCTACACTGCTTCACTGCATCTCAATGCACTGTAGTGCCTTACAGTGCAGCTTCGATTTGCTATAATTGGGTTCAACTGTGCTAATCCCCTTGGAATGCAGCAATTAATACTTATTTAGTGGTAATGGCAGCATTCCAAGAGGATTAGTCCCTGCCCTGCACTTTTGCCAGCAAATGGAGAGCTGGAAAGAAGACAGTGTCTAACAGGTCTGGCTTTGCAGCTCCCAACAGGGACACACAGGAGTTGCTCTTGCTGCAACTGCTCCCCTTTGTGTATGAAAATACTACTTTTCCAAGGAAAACTCACCACACCATCACTACTCCTTGCTGCTGCATTGAGCAAATAGAAACCCTAACATGTGCAACAAGGGAAAAAAAACCCAAACAAACCCAAACATAAAAAGGGACACCTGTGCAGGACCACAAAGACAAATATGGCCAGGAGTGTGTGTTTCCTATGGCCTTGATGTGATTAAAAAATGTATTTCCATTCATTATTTCAGGGATTTTTGTGACTGGCAGTTTCCTGTTCCTGCCATGGTCTTAAAATCTTCAGTGCAACAGGGCTGTGGAAAGCTATAAAGGAGTTGTTAGGAGAAAGTTAAAACACGCCCTCTTTGAATGCTCAATTTTGAAACTACTGAATCTAATATCCATTTTTTCCCTCCCTGGTGATGCCTTTATGGTCTGCACTGGATTTTGTTATTGTTAATGCACTCAAGAGACCATGGCTTATGTCATATTTTAAGGAGGAGGAACAATGCTTCTTTTCTTTTAGGCTATTCTCTCTGGCATCATCAACAATCCTGTTAATTGCAGGTGAATTTCCCCAATTACGTTGCAACATATGTAGAAAAATTCTGTGGCTTTATCACTACACACATTCTCAAAATGTTCTGTTTGATTATAGAACACCTTCAGTATTTGCTTCCATGGCTGTACAGAATAGAGCTTACCAGGTTATGCCTTTTATAAACATAAAAATATTGTGAAGCCACATTTTAAGGTCTGTGACAAGTATCTCCTTTTCCTTTATTCTCCTCCCCTCCTTACCCCTAACACACAGCTCTTCTGTATGTTTCAATTGCTCACTTGAGGAAAAACTTAATTGAATTAACTGATTTAATTAACTCATTTAAGCATTTAAAACAAATCAAAAAATCCAATTCATGCTTAAATAGGCAACTTTTTATTGGCTGAAAGACAACTGGAAATTAGTGTGCAATGTTCTTATAATCATATAATGCAGGGTTTGTGCAACTGTTTCTTGTCTCTAAACAATTGCCACCTTTCAATCGAGAAACAGTTACTTGTTATCACTGGAAGATGTTTAACAGGTTCCATTGGCATAAAAACATTACAGAAATACAAATTATCTTCAATGTTTTCACATAAATATAATCTATGCTTAGATATGCAATTATACACTATTTCCTGACACTCTCTCCCCCTTTGCACACACCCCTCGCCCCCCAGTTTGGTTTTGCCAAATTACTCTGTGCTTGTAGCAATCACAGTTTTATTTAAAAATCCTTAAAATTAATCACTCACAGATTAAAACCAAGCCATTTTGTTCTTCAAGTAAAGCCTTCCTGTCATCTAAGAGTATCAAGATTAGTTACAAGTATTTTACATGAGTGCTGCAAACTGGAATCTACATTTTTGTAGGTAAAGGGAGGAGAAAAGTAATAATGCAGAGTAAATTTACAATCTGAGTCAATGACAGTAGCAAAAAGAACATGAAGCAGTTCTAGACCTGTGGGGATACACTGACAATACACAGCAGCTGTTTGGCCCATCACCAGCAATGTTGCATCTCTTTCATTTAAACTGGAGAAATTCTATGCAAAACTAAGCCTAGTAGCTGCAGGAATCAGAAGCAAGTAGTAATGGGGAGGTTTTATGGCTTTTTAATGGAGGATATTAAGAGCTAGAGGAAGAAAACTCTGAATCATCATTATAGCTATTAGGTTGTGTGAGTAAAGCTCACCATCCCCTAAACAATACAGAATTTCCCCCTTTCTGGTACTAACTGTATACCTGGCCACACTCAACCAGAATACTCCAGCTCTACAATCAGCACAACTAGTGAAACTCAATTTTTCAAAATATGACTTCTGTACCTTTAATATCCATGAACTGGGGTTTGTTTCCTCTCCCCAGCTCACAGTTGTCATGACATTTATAGGAGCTTGGTAGCTTTGAGGTCAAACTTCCCATTCCAAATCTGAATCCGACAAAGTGAAAACAAATCTGACAAAGGCAAGTACCCAGAAATGTTACCTAGGCTTTGTTTCCACAGAAAACCAGGCTGTGAAAAATACTAACCACTACACCCAAATGAATGAGTCTCACAGCCAAGTGTTCCTACACACCAATTCAACTTAGAAACTCTGAGGAAGCCTCTAGACACAGAAGTTCTTAAGTCAAAAAGCCCTGGGAGCAACTGCAAGATGCTTGTACGAGAAACTCATGGGCTGAGCTCCCCAGCAGAGAAAATACAATTGTTGGAGAGCACCAAGGGCTGCTCCCCTCAAGCAGAGGAGCTGGCAGGGGGGGCAGGGCACAGCCTCAACCCCAAAATAAGCAGTTCCACAGTACAGGACCAGGCAAGAACAGAGGCTGGGTGACAGCAGCAGTGTCAACCACACTCAAGCCAGGCTTGAGGCCAAGGCAGAAGGACTGAGCAAGCAACGAGAGCCTGAGCTCTAACACAGCCCTCAAGGAACAAGGGGAAGCTTCAGGCTTTTCCCAGCTCTGCCTCATCACCCAAACACCTGCACATCATCAGGGCAGCCCAAACCACTGAGAGCAGCCTGGGGCCACTTGAAGAACCCAAGATTAATTAATTAGCTGTTGGAAATTACAAATCAGAGTCAAGTGGTTTAATTCGGCTCACAACAAGCCTAAGCAAAAGCATGGTCACACTAAAGAACCCCCTCTCTCTGGATTTGACAGAAATAAACACTGTTGAGTCTGGAGCTGCCTGCTCCTGCCAATGTTCCGTGGCATTCTATACCTGTCTCCATTTCCTTTACTAGAGTTACTTAATTTAAAAACCTTTAAATCATTTTCATGGATATTACTTCTGAGCTCTCCATAGCACAAAATGATTACAAAACAAACAAAAAAAAAAAAAGATGAACGCTCCTTTCTTTTTTTTTTTTTTTTTTTTTTTTTTTTTGCAGCCAGCAGGCTGTGTTTATGGAGGGAAGCATTCATAATGTAAAGCACTGCAGAAAAAGAATTTGTTCATATTATGCCCCCGTCGTTTGCTTTTCCAGCATCTTTGAGTTATGATGAATTCAATAACCACTTTTAAGTATTAAACATTTAATACTCCAGCCGAATGTAAGTCTGTGGCACCCTCTGGTGTTCAACAACGATATATCAGTTTATGGGATTCTATCTCCATTCAATGTTTTTGCTCAGGGAAAACCTTTTGAAAACGATCCATTGAGTTACAATTAACACTTTTTGTGTTAGGCTGATACTTTGATTGAGGTACTTGTATTTTCTTGTGAGGATAACAGGCACAATATTAAACCTGATAGATTAAAGATCTATTGTGTAATGGTGTTGCATGTTGCAAGCCATATTGTTACTGGAAACAAGTCCTACATTTAAAACACAAGAAAGAAATTGAAAATCAAGAAGTAGAAGCACAAACATTTCAATAAGCAAGATTAATAGGAGGAAGAATATGCAGTAGGAAGAACATGACAGGTTGTGATTACCCTGATTAGATTCCCAGCTAACAAACATCCTGTGGCTTTGTGAGGTGCCTGCAGTTATCCTGTGTCAGATCCCCGTGAATGCAGGTGCCTCCCAGGTGGAGAGGCTGACTTCATTGCTGTTAGAAAATGCTCAGGTGCTTCAAGCATGCCCTGGTGGAGGACACACACAGAAATCAAAACACTGATTCATTGCTTACAGCTGTATCAACTGATTACACTCAGCCTCTTCTGTTCTAAGCCACAGTGTTACTCCTGGATAGCAGGAAAAAAGGAAACATGCTCACAAATGAATTCCTGAAGGAGCTGAACAGAATAAAGGTGAGCACAGGGAAAAGAGATGAGGAAAAATAGGACCAGCTGATGACTTTCTTGGGTTGGTGATATATATAAACATTAACACACCTACTACTAAGGGAGAAGATTGATAACCTGAACTGCTTCACATTCCACTACTACATACAAAACACACCAGGGAGCATTCAGTGAGATGCACAGATGCAACTCCAGAGGTCTCTACATGTAGCTTAACCAAGCTGCTCTTCACCATTTTCCCAAAACATCCCAGATTTCAAAGGTGAAGAGATTTGCATGATCTACAATTATTACGGTAGTATTACTAAACTGTTTTAAGATCTTACTGTTACCAAAAAAGGGCCTTCCACTTCCAAGAAGAAAATACTTGGGAATTGATAGTAAAAGTAGAAGAAAACCAGAAACAAAGCCAGCCTTATTCTGCACCAAACCCTCAAGTGACAGCAATACTTTTGAAGCCAGTGTATTGGTTTTGGCTGGGATGGAGATCTGTGTTGGGTGGTTAGGTTGGGTTTTTTCCCTTAGTTTGCTTGGGGCTATGTTTTGAATTTGTGCTTAAAACAGCCTTGATAATACACCAATATTTTATAGTTTATGCAATATCAAGATCTTTCCAGCTTCTCACCCTGCCCTAGCAGTGAGGAATCTGGGAGTGCAGAAGCAGCTGGTGGAAGAAGGAAGTTGGGAATGTGTGGAATGATGGCATTTTTCTTCCCAGTTTTCCATTTCACAGCATTAGATGCAGGAAAGCATGTGAAGTACAAAGACACAGGTTTAATCCAAGGAGGGGAAGGCAGGTGTAAGTAGGGACATTTCCCCATTAATTCTAGCAAGAATGAAAGACATCAGAGCAACAGTGAAACAACAACACTAAAAAGAGGGTGCTTGTATGAAAGAGAGCAGGAGGGAGAGAATAATTCTTGGACATTTAATAAATAATGCTTGACACCACTTGTCAAAAAAATATTTTAATTTTAACAAAAGCCCAGCATCATCAGTCTCACACATCAGAAGTTACAGGGTTACACATAATGCATTCAGGTGTCCTCACAGAAAGGATTTGAGTCCATGACAGAGATTCATTTGAGTTTTCACAACTGTCATACCTTATACAAAAATATTTTTCAATTTCACATTAAATATCAGTGTTACTTATTCAATATACTTTGTTTCTATATTTTTGATCCTAAATTAGTTTTAAAATAGTAGAACAGAACAGTAGAACAGTACCAAGTACCTTCCTTCCTTTATTAAGAAAGGAGTCTTAACAAGTTACATAAAAATACTTTCACAAATCATCCCTGTATTTGACAAAAGGAGTGATATAACAACAACATTAAGATATAGGGATTTTTACATGAGAAATCCCACTCTTCTATATATCAATCTCCTCTAAGGAGTCTAAATTCTTTACTCTAGGTCAACTAGGTAATATTTGCTCATTGTAAAATCAACTTATTCGTTCATAAACACTTTTTAATGTTTGTGAACTTGGCACACAGCAGATCAGAGAGGATGTAAAAAAGGTGGGTTTTGTGGTTGGGTGCATCTTATTTTAACACAGAATTAATTAAGCACACCTTTCATTAATTTTCATTCTCTACAAATCATGAATCATTTCTGGCATATTGTATTGCTTCTTTTTCACTTCTGGGTTACTAATCCAAAATTGCTGTGTATGGCTTCTAGACCCCAAAATCTGCTCAGTTCTGCTGTTGAGGGTAGTAAAAGCTGATAAATTGCCATTGGATCAGACTAACAAAGCTGAATATTTCAGAATCTCAATCAGAAAACATTTATTCTTCACAACATTCTACTGAATTTACAAGACACTACTCTTCTTAAGTCAGTATTTTAGGTACTACTGATCTGCTTCTATTCCAGAGTCAGGGCACATAATCAGCTGAGGAATTACCAAGAATTTATCCTGAGGTATAGACACAGCTGGCATGAACACAACTGTACTCGACAGCACATTCAATAAAACAGAAAAAAATGGCTCAAACAAGTGAGTTTGTCAGTGTGCAAAGAACACTCTTAACAGGATTTGGGAACTCAGCACATCATTTGCCACTGTAATACAGGCAATGCTTCCCATTCCATCAGCTGAGCCATCCTGTAGAACTTCACCACAAAATTCTAAACTAAATTGGTATTAAAAATAAAATAATATTGGAAAGTGCTCAGAAACATTATTTAACTAAGGCACTGAAAGCTTTAGAACTGGACTAATCCTTTAGATTCCAGTAAGCACAGCATTTCTGAATGTGTGCTGTCAGACACCTTTCCAAATTCACATCCAGTGAATAAAATTTAGTTATTGCTTATGCACAAAGGTTTTTCAGTGTGACATGATTCAAGTTGGTGAGAAGATAAATCTGCTTCATAAGGGTAATACATGCTCATTAACAATGCAAGATGTTTGATTTATTGTATTATTATTTCAGCTCTACACTACACAGAAAAAAATAAATCTTTCATGAAACAGCCAAAGTAATTCATTTCCGTATCAGCATCGCCAAGGATCTTCTTCCACCTACAAGGAGTAAGAATAAGAGTGAAATGAATGCATAATTCATACTGACTGTGCTAAAATATATTTGAAAGTTTTGAAGACTTGGTTTTATGTAGACAATAGAACACAGTTTCTCTATACTTCAATATCATAAGGACAGATTCAAGAGTAATTTTCTTTTGGAAGTATCAGCAATATTGCTGCAATCCCATTAATATAGCTTCAGAAATACTGAAGAGTCTCACTACTATTAATTATTAGACCAAAACATCATCTATCTTGTAATTAATTCAAACAGAGGACAGTGACAGTGCCAATTCTACAGGAGTCACCCCTCCCTGTTAACAATAATAAGTTTTATAGGTGTGAAATATAATGAGAGTTGTAATGAAAAACTTACTAAGGCTTGACACTGTAGTACTCTTCTGGTGTCACAATTTTCAATCCACCAAAGTAGTCCAGGACCCAAATATTGGTGATGTTGAATTTGGCAAAGAACCAATTATGATCCTTGGGCCAACTTTCCATTTCAGGGTGGCGACTGAATAACGCTTTTTTTGCCAAGTCTGCTTCTGAATCATTCACCTGTACAAAAATCAGGGAAATATTACAATAAGATAGTCATGTAAAGATGCATTTTAGCTAAAAAAAACCACTGCTGATTGCAGTGTGCTCTTTTTAGTTCAGCCATGTCTTGCCCCAAGGGGCTCATTACTGTGGCTGAGTCTGCTCATCTTCAGTGTGGTGTGCAACTGTGTGAGACAGACAACACTTCCAAAGTAATGGATTTTAACATTAAATCAGCAGGCTGCTTTTACAGTTAGCATGAGCAAGGAAGTACTTCTTCAGTGTAAGAATAAATCTTTAAACAAGTCACAGAACAGAGAAGTATGGATTCGAGGTGAATTATTATTATTATGTGATGTCTCAGGTGTAATTTTATGTTCCCTGCACCTGCTCACTCAAACTGACAGAAACAGATCCAACTGTGCTCAGACATTTGCAAACACACACAAATATGATGGTATAACAGAATCCACAGAGAAGGGAAGCTGAGAAGTGTGATGGCACTTAATATACAATGTGCACATGTTTAAAGGGTTAAATTAACAATCTAGAGCTCTGGGTAAGGTACAAGAAGAGCTACCTAAATAAAATCAACTCCATTCGTAATGAGACACTCAGGAAAGCAACTGCAGGATTGCTGAGTGCAATGTACAATATCAGAGCTGTGAAAACACCAAATAAGAATTGAGACTCTCAAGTAAGAGAGAGTAGTGATGACTAGTTCTCATCCTCAATCATTATCCCCAAAAATGGGATTAGCATCTTCAATGAATAACACATGCAGTTCTCAATTCCTCCTACCAGACACCAAAGTAGTGGTGGACAAAAGAACACTGCCCTGGCAGCAACACCATCAGATCAATCACAAAAATCACACTTTTTGTCTATAATACCTGCAGCTTTGTAGCTCAGGTTAGTATTTACCTCAACAGAGTTTCAGAAGCAGGCATGTCACGCTGCTTGAACCAAAGAATTTAACTGAGCAAGAGAAATGTGAATAATGGCCTCAGACTTCTTAGTTTCAGAACACATTGACAGGAATGAGGGAGGTTTCCTGCATTATTGTCCCCCCAAATATCATGCTAATGGCATGTCAACAAAGCTCCTGCAAAAATCAAGCTGTAATTTCGTTTTTCTCCCACGAACTGTGAGCTGGCCTTTGGGTATCACAGCACAGAACACGTCAGCCTGTGCTTTTGCACAGAATTTCTCACCTTTCTCCTCTCCCTCCACTAAACAAATCTATATTTGATGCACACAATCTTGCCCAGTGTCAGCTTTCAGCTGCTTACCTTTACAATGCTCCCAACGAAGATTATGTGGGCACAGAGGGGGTTCTGGGGATCATATTTGTGCTTCCTGCAGTAAGGAGTCTGTGCCAAAGACACTGTCAAGGAGGCATTTGAATTGACCTGAAATGCAAGAAGTAAGATGAGAAGTTTATGCTTACTTTTCTTATGGAAAAAAATGTCATACCCAGCATATTTTCAGCTCTTGGTGCTTTATTCAGCCCAGTAACACTGGCAGAAAGAACAGAGCTCTCATCACCTTTTCCTAACTACATCTGAAAGGCTCCTTGGGTGAGCTCTGAATCTGAAATGAAGCCCTGTTCAGAGGTGTGCTGAAGCTTGTGAACATAAAATGCAAACATCACAGAATGACACTCCTTAAACCTCTGAATTCAGCCTACCTATTTCACATGCAGAGGATGACATATTACAATTTACAGACACAAAGGACTATACAGAAGATGAGGACATACAGTGAACTTCAGCAGGTTAATTCTGGTGGAAGGGCAAAGTGTTACTCAGAAGGCAACCAATTGAGCTTCACAACTGTTGGTAAAATTACTTACAACAGAAACATCTCTTCAAAACAGCCTCCTGGCTCCCCCAAACAGCTCTTTTGGCATTTAGAGTGAATTTTAGAAGTTAGGTTTTTAAAAAAAAATCTGAGTATTGAAGTGAAACACCTAACTTGAAGAATTAAAGAACCCATATCTGATTGTTTTTCTAAAAACTAATTTGGTGCCCACGGCTTGAAAAGCACTGGTGCCAAACAGGACTGCAGAATGCCAGGTCCTAAGGGTCATTGTCTCCCAGTAAGAGAAGTTCCTCTGCTTTGAGAAGTTTCATTAGAAGGGCTCACATCCAAGAGAAGCCCTCCAAAGTCACCTGAACACCGGTGACCTCATGAAACAGAAGCAAGCACTTGAGAGATAGGAAGTTGCTTAACTCCCAAAACGCTGACTCATGATTATTCAGCACCTTCTCCCTTGCCTGTGACTATCACATGGCAAGAGTTTCTGCCCTGAAGCAGCAAAATAAGGACCTGTTGAGGAGCTTTCTGAAGGAAATGTTCATTACCAGTTTATACCCTGGGTTTTATGTTCTTCTGAAAGCAAACAGCTGTATCTGGGATGGAAAGAAAGGCATCAGGCAAAATAAATTAGACTCTCTAAAAGTACTTAGACACATAATTAAACTATTCTAAGGTAACAAACAAAACCTGACAGGGAACAAACAAAAAATTATAAAACTGGCCGAAAAATTACCATTATTTTGTGTTTACTAATATGGTACCAGTTACTAAAACAACAAATCTAATAAAGGAGGTAAAGAACTGCTATTTCATTAAGTTTTTCATGAACTCTTGGCCACAAAAGATCTGGGACAAGGCCAATTACACACTCAGAGTCTCAGCATGCCAACGCTGCCTTTCCATGTGTGCTTCCTTTTGTGGTAAGCTCCAGAGATTTAATAACTATTCCTTCTGCAGGCTCTGTAAGAATTCTCTTTGCTTAGGTCCCACACTGACAAGTTCCAGTCCTTCTGACTTTTTCTCTGTTCAAATATTCTGTGGCACCTCTCTGGAAGCTGGAGACGTTTCCTCTGTCTGGTGCTGCCTTTTCTTTCTCAAGACCACGATCAGCAGGACCTTCTCAGGAGACCTCCTGACTGTCCCCACAGACAGCACTGCTCAAGGGCTACTAATTGTCCCCAGGGCTGACAAACGGGGCGACATTCATGGAGCAGCCATAAACTAAAACACAGATGAGGAAGAATTTTTCGCTGAGGGTGGCAGGGCACTGGCGCAGCTTCCCAGGGAGGTCGTGAAGTTTCCTTCTCTGGAGAATCCTACCTGGACGTGTTCCTGTGTCACCTGCCCGAGGCGTCCCTGCCGTGGCAAGGGGCTGGGCTGAAGGACCCCCAGAGGCCCCTTCCAGCCCCAGCAACTCCGCGGCTCTGAGAACCAGCGCTGTCACACTCTACCCTGCAATCACCGCTTGCTGCCAGGCCTGAGCAACCTGGGCGCTTCTCCGAGCGTCCTTCGTGGGGTCACGCCACACCCGCGGTGCCAGCGCAGTGTCACCGCCCTCCCCGCTCACCTCCAGGTCCTGCACGGAGATCTCCATGTCGGTCAGGTACAGGTATGGGACGCCGCTGCCGCCGCAGGGCCCGGGCGGGCCGTCGCTGAGGGAGAAGATGTTGGCGAAGGGGCGGCCGCGCAGCCCCTCCTGCGCCGACAGCGTGGCCAGCGCGCCCCAGTCGCAGCTGTGCAGGACATAGCGCGCCATGCGCGCCGCCTCCTCGGGAGGCGGGATGGCCGCGACGGCCGCCACCAGGAACAGAAGCAGCAGCCACGCCATCGCTCCCCCGCCAGCTGAGGACACGGACATCGCTCCCCGCACGGCCGCGGACCGAGACATCCCAGCCCACACGGTGCCGGCCACCGACTGCCGGGCCCGCCCGCACCGCCCACGCACCGCGCCGGGAGGGGCGGGCCCAGCCGCGCCGCACCAATGGGAGCAACGCTGCTCGCCCCCCTCGGGCCAATGAGCGACAACCTCGGGAGAGACGCGCCGCCACCCCCAATACCAGCCAATGGGCTCGCGAGGCCCGCGCTCCTCAGCCAATGAGAGCCGCTGGGGGCGGGTCAATGCGCGCGGCCGTTGTAAACAACCCCGAGAGCGCGGCCCGGGAGGGGGCGGAGCCAACGGCAGCTCGGCAGCCAATGGGAGCCCTGCTTGCGTCACCGAATTGATGGAAAAGACCCCAAAATCGGCGAGTCCGAGCTGTGACCCAGCCCCGCCGAGTGACCCGGACCATGGCACCGAGTGACAGAGACAGCCTTTCCTTGAACACCTCCCGGGACGGTGACTCCAACGCCTCCAATGAGCGGCCCATCCCAATGTCTAATTACCCTTTCTGTGAAGAAATTCTTCCTGATGTCCAACCTGAACCTCCCCTGGCACAGCTTGAGGTCATTTCCTCTCATCCTGTTGCTCCTCTCGTCATTTCCTCTCATCTTGGGAGCCGAGACCAAACCGCACCTGGCTGCTACTTCTTTCAGGTGGTTGTAGGGAGCAGTAAGGTCCCCCTGGGCCTCCTTTTCTCCAGACTGAACAGCCCCAGCTCCCTCAGTGGCTTCTCATAACACTCCAGACCTTCCCTTCTCTGGACCCGCTCCAGCCCCTCCATGTCTTTCTTGACGTGAGGGGCCCAAAACCGGACACAGCATTCGAGGTGTGGCCTCCCCAGTGCCGAGTACAGAGGGACAGCCACTGCCCTGCTCCTGCTGGCCACGCTATTCCTGCTCCTGGCCAGGATGCCATTGTTGGCCTTGACGGGCCTCACCGCGCTGGCCCCGGCGCACAGAATTCCCTGACAGCCTCCAGGTTTCCCTGGAGCACCAGGAGCCGCTCCCCGCGCCCGGCGGGAAAAGGGCAGGCGGTGGCAGCGCTCCCGCTGGCCTCAGGGGGGCGCTGGCGGGACGCGGCTGTGGGCGCTGTTCCCGCCGTGTCCCAGCGATGTCCCCGGCATGTCCCGGCGGTGTCCCGGCGATGTCCCCGCCATGTCCCGGGGATGTCCCGGCGGCTCCCGCCTGTGTCGAGCCAGTCTCCCCTTCCGGCAGCCCCCGGCTCGGAGCCGGCCCCTTCTGCAGGGTCCGAGTGAGGCGGGATAGGCCATGGCGCGGTGCCCGGTCGCAGCCGTCCCCTGGCAGCGCCCCTGCTTTGTGTGCCTGAGGAAGTCTGTCACATCCTGGAAATGTCCCAAGCTCGCGTGGATGTGGCACCTGAGGACATGCTTTAATGGTGAGCACGGGGTACTGGGTTAACAGGTGGACTCGGTGATCCTGAAGTTCTTTCCCAACCATAATGATTCTGTCATTCTGCAATCCAAGGGGTGGCACCATCGGCCCCACTCTCCCTGCCCACTGCTAAATCAGAGTCTGGTTCTTTGTCACCACAGGTGTTTAAGGCCCAGCCTTCCCTTGGGAAAAAACTTATCCTTTAGTCACAGCAGCAGGGACTGTCCGTTTTGGGCCACAAAGCCCACAGAATGTTTGGCACTAGGCAGAGCTCAGGTGTTACCTCTTGCACACTGCAGGGTGCGTGCCGCAGCCCTCGCCTCTACAAGGCTTGGTTTTGAGAGTTGAACACCATTCCACCTTCCACTGAAGGCTCTTCCAAGCATTACTTACCCGAATAAACACTGAGCTAGCTTATCTTATCCATCACTTTGTGCTCAATAACCTTATAAAGATTTGTATAAAGAGATACTTTAAAGTGGGGTAATAATGAGACTTGATTCAACTTGTCCTAAAAGATGGTGGATTTTCGTATTTCCACCTGGATCCAAGTACGTCCACACTGTGTAAACAGCAATGTAGCACTGAGAAAACCACATTAGCTTGCCGTCTGCCCCAGGTGCCTGAGGTCCCACAGTTTATAGCGGGCTAGATGGATCATCCCACTGGGCTGAACTCAGCAGGGAAAACACACCATGCATCCATCCCCTACTCTTTATCTGCTCTCCTGTACAGGCAGAACAAAATAATTTTTCCTTAAGTATTCACCTTGCCTGCAGGGCATAGGCAGAGATCCCTGCCTCCTCTCCAGGACACAAGGAGCCTTCTGCTGCTGCCTTCTCCTGGAGATGCTCAGGAGAAACTAAAATTTTCGTAGGAAAAAAAAGAAAAAGAAAAAAGAAGAAGAAAAAAGATGCTCTAAACCCCTGATGTACAGCCACTAGGCTCTCTCACTTCCTCAGTTAGATCTCAGAGAAAGGAGAAGGATTCTCTCTGTTGTGCTGCAATATTGTCTAGGGGCTCTCAGCATCCTTGCATAACAGTGTCAAGAAAGTATTGCTAGGCACTACTAGTTCTCCTTTTCAACTCATGTGCCTCACTACATTTAAAAACCAGCAAACAGACAGTAACATCTCACCATAAATGGAGCCAAGTTTACTTCCTCCAAGGTTGAGTTCATGGAACAGTATTAATTTCAGTGTGTTTTATATGTGATGGGCTTCAGGCTGTGTCCCCAGAGTAGGTGCATTTTAGTCAGAAAGTGGGCAAGGTCTCCATCCTGGCTTGTGTCATGCTTTGTCTGCCCTCTTCAGAGCTGGTTTTCCCTGAGCCAGCTCTCTCTGCAGACTGTCTGGGCTGGGCACGGTTTCTCCTCAGACACAGCCTAGCTGTGCTCTGCTCCAGGCTTCCTGTCTAGCTCATGCAGTCTGTCCGTGAACAGAAACCTTTCTGTGTCCAGATAACACTCGGGGGCTCTGCAGTCTCGCTGCGTGCAGCGCTTGATTCCTGAGCCAAGCCCACTCTCTGCATCCAAGTGACAGCCAGGGTGATTAAAGTCACTTGCCGGGGTGATTAAAGCCACTTGCCGCTGCCTTGACAGAAGAGACTGACCTGTGAGTCAGCTCTGGCAAAAGCTACCTGGTCAGAGCTTTGAAGTGCCACATGAGACCCGCCATGCAAATTGTTTCTAAAAATGTTGGTAAGATTCTCTCCTCGGGAGAGATCAGCCCTGCTGCTGCTAGAAGTGGCACACAACACAGACCTTTGCTGAGCAGAGAGGTGTGCATAAGACATTTATTTGTTCTCACCCTCAAACTTCCTGAATTACCTTGGTTGAGAATTTAGCTTGTGACTCTTTCCTTGGTGTATGTTTTACAGGATAGGTGAAGTTGTTATAGTGCTGGGCTGGTGTTCAGCCAAAAGTCCTTTTATTTTATAACAGCCACCACACAGTGGCAAGGCAAGTGGCAAGTGGCAAGGCAAGCTTCCTCTGTTCTTAACCTGTTAGGGGCCAGAAATGTTGTTCCATTTTCAGAAATGGAAATCAGGTCAGAAAATCTTGTTCAGCGCTTGGGCTGCACGCTGAGGAAGCTGCTGGCGAGGGCCACTGCTCGTGAAGCTGCTTTCTAGGACACTGAGAGATGGACAGTGGGGCTGGCCTGAGAACAGTGTAATCAAAACCAGCACATACACCCAGAATTGTGTCAGCAGACATGTTCTGGCTGGTTTTTGTGTACTAAAACTAGTAACTATAGAGGAATTGTTCAGCCTGGAAGCAAGCTGTCAGAGGCTCATGCTGATATGATTTGTCCCACCACTATATGAGTACAGTGGGATGCAGCCATGTCTCCTAACACCCCAGCTCAGTTTGTTCTCTCTAGTCAAGGAGATGAGCAGTGAAAGAAGAGCTCTCCAAAGACACTTAGGTGCTGCAGGAGATGACACCAGTTATCTGAACACCTGGTCCTGTGGGACCAGGGTCCAGCTCACAGTGATCTCATAATTATTGGGTGAAATGCTCCCTAAGCCATACAGCATTTTTTAACTTTACTCTGCTTAGAGACAGGCTTTTGGCAATTAGGAAACCCTAATTAAGAAGCCTGGTTAGTCTGGAGCACGATGTTAGTGCTCAGGTGCCAGCTGACATCCAGGAACAAGTGAACCAACATTTCAGTCAGTCTCTACCACCTAATTTTTTACGTGGCCACCATGAAAAACGTGAAAACTCACATTCCAATCCAGCTTAGAGAGAGCCACTTTACAGCCACGTCCTTCCATTTAATTCCCTTTGGTAAGGGGACTTTGCCACTGCCATCAGTTCCCAGGGGTGCAGAGAGCCTGGCACGCTGGTCTGTGTGTCCCTGTGTCCGTGTGTCCGTGTGTCTGTGTGTCCGTGTGGCTGCTGGCACGTGTGTGTGTGTGTTTGTGCTCCCAGAAGTGTTTCTCTGCAGCTGCAGGACCCCAGCACAGAAATGTCCGTGGTACGAGGGGTTCCAGCTGAGTTCATTTCCTGCTGCTGAGTCCCTGCAGAGGAGGGCGAGGCTCAGCATCCACGGCGTTGCTCTGGGGCAGAGGGGCACGGGCAGACAGCTGGGGGCACACTCAGCACGATGGTGGGCTCAAAAAGGGAATTTCCCACAGAAAAACGCTGCTCACTTTTGCTTCCTGTTGGCCTGCCAGTGTCAGACCTGATGTGTAAAGCCAACCCAAACCAGGTTGTTGGAGTTTGGAGCTGATTGATCTTTGAAATGCAACTGTTGTTTCTTCCGTGGTTACCTTATCCTACACCCCTCCACTCCTTTTTTTTTTTTTTTCAGTTGAGAATTGAGTTGCTTGAGTGGGAGCAGGAAGGGTTGGGACCCCATTTTCAGGAGTTCAAAAGCCCAATATAGTAACAGCTGCTGGTTAGTGGTGTGAATTCTGGGAAATATGTGGATAACAGCAGCCAAGGCCAGACAGAATAACCTCAGATACTGGCACTGACAGGTGAGCTGTCCTAAACCCCTCCACAAATGTCTTTACAAAGCACAGAACTGCAATCTGTCTTGCAGGAACCCACAGCTCTCCCACCACCCTGACAAATGTACCTTCCCAGATTTGGCAGCTAGGCAGACACACCCAAATGAGATGGACACAAATGCCAGAGACAAAGTTTCAGATGCCCTCCAAAGCTCTTTTAACTAACTGGTTTTTGAATAAAGCATAGCTATGTCTCTGCATCTCCTTTTTGTTGCTCCCTCTGAGAACCCTGCAGAGGCTCCATTGTCCATCCTTCATAGCCAAAATTCAAGTAGCCAGCAAATGTTGCCCACGGTGTTTCCAAGCATGGCAGAACCTCTTACACCCTGTTCTGCAGGAAGGGAGGAGTTCCTTGCACCTCTCCTCCATGTGCTGCCTGTAGCAGGAGTGCCATCATTTCTTCTGAAGCAAACTTGCTGTGTTCAAGACTCATATGTCCTGAAAATAATCAGTCAGGAAGCTGCAAAATCCAGGGGGCCACAATTCCAGCATTTTCTCAGTCAAATGAAATTTCCCCCCAGAGCCTGTTTTAATGGCACTAGTGATGACTTTTTTTTTTTTTCCTGCAGAGCAGAACAGATGTAGAACCTTTTTTTTTTTTTTTTTTTTTTTTTTTTTTTTTTTTTTTTTTTTAATGTAAGAACAAGTTAATCTCTTAAACACTGCTACATCCCAGGTTTGTAAGCAGGGATATACAGAAGGATGCAAGGAGTCATACTGGAAGACACCTCAAAAATACATGCAAATGCACATCATGTAAAACACCCAGTTTCTCTGTAGAACCTCCCTTAATAAGGTTTGTTTCAAAGTCCTTGCAGCTAAAGCATGTGGGTTGTTTGTTCAGATTTTCTAGTGGTTTTCAGTCCAGAAACAAGAAAGAGGAGAACAAATCCACACCTCATGTCTTCCTGTCTGGAGAAAAACACGCATATTTTTGTGCATTTGGCCCTTGCTCCTTCAGGAAGGAAGATTTAGCATTGAAAAGTGTGAAAAGTGTGGACAAAATGACAAAAGTACTCTGAGTACTGCCTACCATGCCCAGAGCAATGGCATTTGGGAATCCAGCAGGCAGTACAGGTTTGCTTTGGGGGCAGAAATAAATGAAGTGAAGAATTGTGGTGGGGCAGCTGCAACTGCTTGTGCTTCACTGGTAGGGCTGGAGTGATACTGCCTCTGCCCAGCAGTTTCCTCTCCTGTACACCTAAGCAAGTGGTTTCCTCTGCACAGCAGAACCCCTGAAAGCAGAAAGAAAATGTTGCAACAGCCTTCTAGCAGCAGGAAACAATCGTGGGAGGTGTGACTTTACAAAAGCCACACCTTGAAAACAACAAACAACACCTGTGACCCATGTCCAGTGAAATCTGTCCAGTGAAATCCCTGAGCTTGAAATCCTCCTTTTGCCCCCACAGCAGGCAAAGCATGGGCAGTGCCCTCCCTACTTCTCATTCAGTTTTTATTCCCTCTCCTAATGTACCATTGTCAGGACTTGAAGAAATCAACAGGATTTCCAAACAAGTGGTAGTTTCATATTGATATTTATTTTAGATTTTTTTTTCTATCTCCAGCTGCAGCATCTTCTGGTTGCTTACAGTAGAGGGGTTTCATCTAATCTAACAGAAGATTAATTAGTCCTCTTGCCCAATCTCCAGATTGCAGCAACTCAGCCTATCATTCTTTTGGCTAAGGACAGAGTGACTGTTGTACATCGAATCTGGGAGATAATTGGATCACGAATTAAATCTGCAAATTCCACAGGAGTCCTGCAGCGTGCAGTCAGCAGCAGTTAACTGCACTGGAAGAATCCCTGTCAGTAGCAGGGAGTTGGGATATCAGGATGCTCACATTTAAATCCACACTGGAGCGTTTTCAGCCACAGCCAGCAGGGACTTGTGAAACACTGCAAAGGAGAAGTCTGCATCCCTTCTAGAAAACATGCTTTAACTCTCCTCTGCCCCCAAGGTATCGTGCCAGAATGACGATAGGACATTGTGTCACTTTGCAGCTGCACTCAAGGCAAGGAAGCCAGCAGAGGACAAAGGGAGCTTTTCCAAATTCCTCTGCACCACCCTGCTCTGGAGAGGTGGGGACTGAAATTCTTTGAGAAGGAGCAGATGCAAACAGTTTCTAAAAGAGATGTTCCGGTTTACAACACTGTGATCAGCGTGGAAAGGGAAACTGCGACAAAAACATCCCCGAGGCTTGTTTTTCCCCATCCCAATCTTTCTGCCACCACGGAAGCCTCTCGCTTCCAGTGCACAAGCACGGCCATCCCTGCAAAGGGAGAGGAGAACAACCTGGCACCTTCTGAAACAAATTCAAGGTGGAAGGAGCTGGTCCTGCTTTACAGCTGGACGGTGGCAAGCTTGCATGGGGACCCTCTGCTAGTGCCCACAATTAAATCCTGTCTCCTCTCTGCGGGATGACCCAGGAGATATTTGTCCTTCCTGGGAGTCCCAGGCACGCACCAGGACAACGCCTTAAATTCTGTTCAAGCCCAATAATCATCCTCGCTCTCCTCCTATCCTGCCTTTCTAAAGACAGTTCATTGCTGAGGGAAATCAGTGAAAAGAAGGAAGAGAAAGGAAAGCTGCAGTTAGAAGGAAAGGGATTCTCTCCTCACAAACGACCAGGCAAGAGACCCTGCAGCCTGGGAGAGGGAAGTGTGGACAGCGGAGAGATGGAAGCAGATACCAGGGCAGGAACTGCAAGCAGTGGAGAGAAATAGAGACTAAACGGAGGGGTGGGAGGGGAATAAAGATAAGGTGATAGAAAATAGGAAGGGGGAGAGAGAAAGAGGGAGAGGAAGTGCACATGCGGGGTCCCCAAGTTTGGGCGCGGAGGCAGAGCTTGTTGCTTGTTGTCTCCCGAGCCCAGCGCTCCGGGAAGGACAGTATCTGTTTAGATTTGTGTCTAAATTTAAACCCTGATTGCCTTGCCTCCCCCTCCTCTCCCCTCCCTCCCTCCCTTCCTCTCACCCACCCGCCCTTCTTCCTTGTTCGTAGAGCAGGGCCACTGGCTGGGCTCTGTCAGTGCGGGCTGGGCAGGAGCTGGGCTCTCCCACCCCTCCACGGCGGCACGGCTGAGCCTTTCCCGCAGATAACAGCGAAAGGGGTGGGGAAGAAAGATTGCCCCGAGGACACCTCTCTCTTGCAGGACATGGAGGTAAAGAAAACTTTTTATTTCCACTAGCTGGTGACTGGCTCCGCGGTCTGCTTTAGCTCCACCTTGCAAAGCAATTCCTCCCTGAAGGCAGCTTCGGAATAATCTTTCTTTGCTGGGGTTCAGATAAAGGTCTCTTTGCCCCCACCCCAACTCCTGTCGTGCCCCTCAGACTCTTTTGCAGGTTTTAGTCCAGATTTGGAAAGCAGGGGGATGGTTTGGGAAGAAATGACTTCTGCGAAAGGGGAACGAGGAAGAGCTGCCATTTACTTAGTCCCCGAGGTGTGATTAGAGTGTTAGATTTTAAAAGGTATCATTTGGAAAGGAGGTTTTAAGGCGTCATTAAAAATGGGGCCATAAGAGAGCAAACCTTCCCGGTCTGACAGGCTCCTTGGGGCTGGTTCCTTCCCAACCCGTGGGGATTCACACCCTCAGCTGTGTGCAGCCCCTGGCCCACGTGGATTGGGAGTTTTCCTCATCAATGGAGCATTTTGGGGCAGGGAAGGGGACCCCAGAAGCTGTGCTTGAGCCAGGTAGATGAGTAGCACACCTCGGAGGGTTTTCTGTCCCTTTTTCTCCGTGCACCTCGTGCTTCAGGAGAGTTGGCTCTCACGGCTCACAGTGGGCACACAGCTGGTGGACAGGAGTCTGGTTTCCCTGGTGTTTATGTTCAAGCCTTCTCCTGTGTAACACCCTCTTGGGTGAGGCAGTTCACCTCGCTCTGCCTCCTGTCCCATTCATTCAAAATGGGAATGGTGGTGCTTGCTTTGGTCAGGCTGGATTTGCCAGCTTTTCAAACAGTTTTTTAAAGTGGCAAGGGAAAAAGAATATTTATTTTTAGGAGGGGCACAGGAAATAGAAAGGTGATTACAACATTGGCAAAAACTCAAATTATGAAAGAGGACATTTGGTATTTCTCTCTGCTAAACAGAGACCTTACTAAACACTTTATATTATCTTCCCAGATAAGCCTTCTTCTGGGTGGATGCAGCCCCAGGGGACACACAACAGAGGCAGGGAACAGTGTGCTTCAAGCACCACTTCAGTTTTTCTTTGAAGATTTCCAGTGCATAACTCAGCTGGGCAACTGGGATAACACCCAGGTGCTAACATCACCATCCTTGTTATCTGTGCTGACCTGCCCCACAGGCAAGGGTTAAACATTTGGCCATTCAGGTGTGTTTGTTACAAAAAAATGTCCTCAGCCAAATTATCTGAATGGATTTGGGGGTGAAGAAGGATCCAGCAGTGGTGAAACCAGCTCAGCACAGATGACTTAGGTGATGTGACAAATGTTTGGCTTTACAATGGTTTTCAGATTTGACAGAGCCAAGTCACTCACTGTTAACACTTGTTTTATTATTTTTCACAGTAGTATTCTGTGATATTTCAGAGGGGAGGGGGAATTGAGCTCCTGATTTGTCATAATTTAGGGCAGAAACAGATATTTTGGCACCTTGAGGACGCTCTCCCTCACCCTCTCTCCTCTCCACACACAAAGGACTGCACTCCTCGAGTATTTTCTCCCTCTTTAGGGAGAAAAGGACAGAGTAGAAAGTTGAGTAGAAAGGAACACACCTGCCATTTCCTTTTTGGAGACACGTGACATACATGGAAGGTCTGGTGATCAGGAAGTTCTCTGAAGTATCTGACCTAAGAGCTCCCTGCTCTTGATTCTGTCTCTTCACCTCTATTTCCCACCTTTTCCTTGTGTTACCTGGTTTTTTTTTTTGGTCATCTGTAGATTGCTGAATCTCTTCTTATTTTTAAAACATCTCCATTTCCAAGATATTTTCAAAGTGCTGCGCTCGGTCCTGCCCCAACCTCCAAAAAGGTGTTTAATGTCCCAAATGTAAGAAAATATTGGACCAAAATAGAGCCAAGAGCAAGAACTTGATTTCCCACCAGCTGAATCTCTGCTCTGTTTCTTCCTGAGGGCCTTTCACAGGCAGGACACAGAGGCTCACCTCAGTCCTTTTTGCTTTAAAACCAGATTTAATGATCTTGTGCAGCAGGAACGAGAGGAGTCCTGTCATTTCCCTGTTTGCTTCATCAGTGGCAGGCAGAGCTGCTCCCTGCTTTCCTGCTGGCATAACTGGCAAGCTCTTTGCTCTAATGGGACACTGGAGGATTACCAGCATTAGGAGGAAAAGGGCAGAGGGCTGACCTAGCCAGCTGATTTCCATCACGTCTCTGGCAGGAAAACCCTAGTTTTGAAAAACCCACAGAAGCAAGATAGTTGGGGTCTCTTTCTTAGAGGGGTTAGTGTGGGTTTGCTGCTACTTAGGGATGAGTACCTATGGTCCTAGGCATCCTGCTGTCAGGAATGTGCCACATTGAAAGCAGCAAATAAAATTATTTAATATCCTAAAGAGGGAGAAAAAGGCAGCAAAACTCTGCCCTTGCAGTTCACGTAATTTTGTAAGTCTGTTGATCTTCAGTGTTTTGTTGTTTGAGGGTTTTTTTGACCCATCTTCTTGATGCAAAATAGATTTGAGAATCAGTTTTCTTTCCAGTGTTATGGCAGATGAAAAGAAATCATGAAGTTGATACTACAGATTGTTGACATGAGTTCATATCAAAAATGTGTAAAACTGCACTGCGGAAAGCTAAGCCACTTGTAAAGAAAAAACATTCTTTGCACTCATGGTACAAAAACTATCAGAAGTTTTTGTGTTGATTTGTTAGTTTACATCTTCAGATTTTGCCCAAGCTAATTCCCATGGCTTGTGGGTTCCCAAACCTTGCTGCAGATGTTGTGAGTTAAGGCATCCACTGAAAGTGCTTGTGGCTTTCTGCAGCCCATATTCCACAGCAGTCATGGCATTCCTCTTCCCAGCCTCTCTGGAGGGGCTTGGGAGCATGGAGACACTTGAACTTTACTTGCACAGCAAAGGGGAACAGTCCAAGACTCAATTTCACTTGAGTGGCTCCCTATGGTGTGAAGGGTTCCCTAAGCTGCAGAGGTGCAGCAGCCAGGTGTATTTTGGGAAGGCTCCCCTCCTCTTTGTGCCTGCCAGCAGATGTCATCTAATTCTGTGACACCTCCATTGCCATCTCTTTTCTGCAGCTACTCCTGCTAGATCTCCATTTTTCCTGTTGGTGCACTGGCTCAGCAGAGGGAAAGCTTTTCCAGGGCTGAGGGCAGTTCTCTGCTTGCTTCACCCTTCTGGGCGACCTCTTGGGCAGGACCCACCCTGTCCTTAGGAAAACTGCCCTGAGGAGACGTCACCCAAGGGGTCTGGATTGGAGGGGCTGCAGGAGTGGGTGCTGTGCAGGTGGGGGGCTGAAATCTGTGGCCATCCTGGCACTCAGAGCAGCAGGGCAGGAGGCAAGCTGGGCTGAGGGAGGTCTCTGCCCACCCTCACAGCTGTGGAGCCCAGGTTAAGAACAGGCATTATGCCATGGTTAGCTCTGCCAGGAGGCAATATCCCTTTCTCAGGAAGCTCTGGTGATTGGCTTTCCTTCTAAAAGATAGTGTTCCTTTTCCCCTCTTCTTTTTTTCTTTTTGCTTAACAGAACGGTTCAGCCTCAAATACATTTGTTTTCCGTGCTTCCTCCCAAACCCATCAAAATGACACATTTGTGCAGTGTGTCTGTGAAAGTAAAGGGAAGAGTGTTTAAATATACTCTTACATATTTAAAGAGTAATATTTATGTTACTCTTTAAAAAATATTGAATATATTTATAACCTATATATAAGTTATATTTATAACCTATTTATTTAAGGGGGAGAGGTACTATATGACCCCATTTTACTCCTCAGGTCTGGGCAGATTTGGGACATGCTTGGCAGCAAATAGTATGTCTGCAGCAAAGAGTCCTGGAAAGGATCAGGTTTGCCAGATTTCCACATCCCCGTGACTGGAGGCCTCCCTCTTGAAGGACAGAAAACAGCAAAACCAAACCCCATGGGCTGTGCTGCAGCCCTTTCTTCCACCTAGCAGAGACCCCAGAATAAATGGGATTAAGGCTTTTCCTGTGTCACCAGAGAGGGAGAATTCTTGTGAACCTCTCCTCACTCCCCAGTTTGGTTGTCTGAGTGTCCCAAGCCACGGTGACAGCATTTTGGAAACGCCTTCTGCCCTGTGCTCCACAGTCCAATTGGCAGGATGCTTTGCAGTTGAGCAGCATATCACACATACCTTCTATACATTCCCAGGAGCTGCTTATCTGAGGAACAGGGGAAAACATCAGCACTGCTTTATCAATAGATGCTGCTTGGAAACTTGCTGGCTTTTATCATGGAAATGAACCAGCCCACACAAACCGGGGTTCTTTTTCCATTCTGTTTCCACTTCGGTCTGTTAACAGAGGTGTTTTAGAGAGGCAGATGATCCTTTTCCTAAAAAAATTCTACAGTCTGAATTTGGGATCTGAGCTGGCAGAACCAAAACAGAGCCCTGCTGAACCCAGCAGCAAGGAAACCTGTATGCAGGACCTTGTTTGGTGCTTTGCAGACAGGGATGTGCCTTTAGCAGGACAGCAGGATAAGATGAATGTGGTCTAGGGACAGCAGAGCTGTTGTGTAAGGAGAAGTTGTTATTACACACCCACTGCAGAGTTGCTTCACACCTGGTTGTGACAGAGGCACAGGGCACTGCATTCCTGCAGAGTCTCATGGATTTGGCATGGGTTTAAGTCATGCTTCATGCAGGTCACAATGTATCCAGCTGTGCAGTCTCCTGCTAGAAGTGCTTTTACATCAAATCTGAGATGTATCTTTCTATCTTAGCACCCATATCTGGGCCCTGGTAATGTACTGGTAAGGATAAGCCTTAGCTCCCCTTTAGTGCCAAATGAAGTTTTCACTTTCAGGAAAGGCAGAAAAGACACTGGACCAAGTTCTTGTCATATTCAAGCACATCACTTGTTGAAGATGTTTCTGGAAGTCTTCTGCAAACAGAGACTCACACCTCACTTGCCAGATTGATGGCAGATTTACATGAATAGCTTTTTTTTCATTATTCATCATCAGATTTTAAAAGAGCTCAAACCCTACAGAACAGGTAGCAAAGTTGTAAAGTGGTTTTTGTGTGTGTGTTTTTGGTTTTTTTTTGCATATGTAAATACACCTGTTTCCCCTTTCTGAAGAGATGCACAGAGGGTTTTGGTCAGTGTGGATGACTGGTGGCTAATCTGCAAAGGATATTGATTTACCACAGCCAGCTTCAACAAAGCCCCTGTTCATCTCAGACTTCTCAAATGCACAGAGAATTAACATGTGTGGTTTGGAAAACCTGGATATCTAAAGGACCTGTGACTTCTCGTGCACAGAAAGGCACAAAAATACAAAGGAGAGGGAATTCTGGCTCAGAAGATTGCAGTTTAACAAGTCAGTGTGGCTTTGCAGGGAGACTGAGGACAGAGGAAACAGAATTTGTTAGTGCATGGGAAAAGCAGAATGCTTAGGAATAACAGGATCCAATTAAAGGAAAGTTTTCTATCTTACCAGATAGCAGGGAAGATTTCTAACAGTGAGGTCTGGCGTGGTTTGGAGTAGCATAATGGAAACCAAAAGTAGTAGAAATCTTTTTCCCATGAGTGATTCAAAAATAAACTGGACTGAGCATTAGAAAGGTAAGAAGCAATCTTCAGTTGTATTCAGGTGCTGGTAGGGCCACCAGAGGAGCAGCACCATGCTGTTCCTGCAGTACTTCCCTGTGTGGGCTGCTGGAGAAGCCAGTGGCTGTTCAGCATCAGGCCCCATGAGTGTTTATGATTCCTCCCTGCTGCAGTGCATTGTTCAAGCCCAGCAAACTCCTGCCTGTGGGAAGCTCAGGTCAAGGTAAATTGGCATCACATCTGCAAGAGTCTGGGAATGGCTATTTTATTGCCTGTGTAAAATACAAAACTAATTTTTTTTTTAATTCTTTCTTCTTTTAGAATGGGTTTCTTGATCCTTTAAAACTGCGTACTGCAACAGCAATCATGGCTTACTAAAGCCATCAATCATTTTGAAATACCTTTCTGTTGAGTGCCACGTTCCTCCTGATGTGAGTTCAGATGAAACATGCCCTGTTTTCACAGACACACACTTGAACTGGTGTGCCAGGCTTCCCAGGAATTTCACCCCTTGGGCCCTGCAGTGAGGGCATGTTTAACTTCTGAAATGTGCACAGTCTCATTTGGCTTCCCATTTAGTCTTTCCAAGGTGCATGGAGTTGTTGACACTGTCCCCCCGTGAGAACCCAGGGTTTCCACCCCCAGTTTGAAGGTGTTCATTCCCAGTTAGAGGCAGAGGGGCTCTCCCTGCAAACCAACATGGTCCTCCAGAGAACAGGTGCCTGTGAATAGTGGAAGAAAAGGGATGGAATGCTGAATACACTGGTTACTCCTACAAAAATGAAACAGTCTTAGCTCTGTGTCTTTCATCTCCCAGCTCCATGCAAAGTTGCCTTTTCCACTCACATCAGGACTGCAGTCTCATGTCTCATCGTCCTGACGTAGTCAACTAAAGTACTCAGAAATCACTGGATCATTCCAGCGATTCCAGGGATCAAAAGCTGGATTTAATCTTTCTTCCCAACACCTGTGAACTCAGGGGCTTGCTGGCCAGAGCTTCCTAGTGCTGATTCACTCTCTGAGCAAGTGTTGTGCAGGCTCTGAGCCCACACTTCCTGGACACCTGGTTCCGGTGGCCCTGCTTGAACCTGGGGAAACTGTGCCTGAGCTTGAAGGAGCTTTAGTTCCTCTTCTTGCCAGAGAAATTCCAGTCAGCCAGCAGGTGAAAGAAATAGAGCACTGAGTGTTTGGAAGCTCTTGCAAGCGCTGGGTTTCTCTGTTAGAGCGTTTTGGGAGAATTTCATGAGCTGTTTTACTCAGAAACAGAGATCATTATCTTCTTCACATCACCCAAAAATAATCTATGTCAAAGGCCGAGCTCCAGCTCAGGAGTTGCTTGTGTGTATTTTCCTTAGGACACATGGAGGGGTTGCTCACCTATGGAAAAGACTAAATTTCCAATGCATTATTATGGCTGATCCAGACTGGGCTGAAAACTCAGGCATTTTCAAATATAGCAACTTCCAGCTGCCTGGTTTTCCCAGTGTTTGGCCCAATTTTAAGGAATCTCACAGACTGGACACTCTGGATGAAGCCAAAGGGTGGGAAAGCAGCTTTGCAGACCTGGGTCCTCGGTGCCCCTGGGGCTACTGAGCCCTCCAGGGTCCAACTAACAAGACATCTCTGTGGGTATAGCTCAGCATTCACACCTCAAGCTGGCTGCCAGCAGAGTGCTTGCTATCACTTTCCTCCACTCCATATCTGTGTACCTTTTTAGACTAAATTCCTGGCTTAGATAAATATGAACCTCCTTCTCTGAGCTGCCTGTATCCAGCATAGACCTAATTTAATAGCAATGTGTTACAAAGATAGCACAGTCCCAACTGATGAGTCCTGGAAGCCACTGCAGTTGGAAGCTCTGTGTAGGCTCATTTACCCTTCTGATTTTCAGTTCCCAGCCTGATAAATTAACAGGAGTTT
Organism: Cettia cetti; assembly: GCA_013401135.1. Taxonomy (NCBI): domain Eukaryota; kingdom Metazoa; phylum Chordata; class Aves; order Passeriformes; family Sylviidae; genus Cettia; species Cettia cetti. The sequence goes on from VZUI01086827.1 coordinate 266,814, forward strand.
GAATCCCTGTGCTGCTACAGCTTGGTTGTCTCTAACTGAGTTTAAATGGGGAGGTACCACAGTCTACTTAGAGCATTTACCAGAAGTATTTTGAACTATCCCTGCATCTTGCATTCTCTGTGCACCTTCTTTGACAGTTCAGTGACTTCAGTTTCTAATTTTACCTTCTGAATCGCTTCAGATTAGATAATTGATGCATTTTGTGTATGCCTAAAGTTCATCCTCTTTAACCATTCCAGTAGGGCAAGAGTGATCCCTTCCTCATCCCACCTGAAGCATCTTGAATCTGAGCTTCGTTGTGTTGAAATTCATTTTTTTTTTCAGACTCTGCAAAAAGCAGAGCTTTTTTTTCCTGACCCCTTGTGAGGCAACCAAGGGAGGAGATCCATTTGGTTGAGACCTTTCCTGCTACAGGAGCTGTTCCATTTGCTCAGCCCATTTCTTACAGAGCACCTGCCCAAGGCTCTCCCTGTCTGCAGGTGAGAGCAGGATGAAGCCTCCCATTGTGTCTGCAGCCTACAGCAAGTCACTTAAAGGAACTCTGTGGTTGAGGTGGCATAAAATAGCCATTAGTTTCCAGGCACAACAAAAAACTTCTCATCCCAGAGATCTGTATCATGTGATAAACATGGTTTATGGGTTATTCCATTCCATTCTTAGTCTAGAATTCCTTTCTCACGTGACTTTGGAGCACTTGCCCCACAGACTGCACTTTTTCCTGTCTCCTGTGGGCAGCCTGGGAGGTTTTTTGGGTTGTTCCTCCATTAGCTCACCCCTTACCCTTCTAGAGCAGCAAGAGCTCCCCAGAAGATGGCCTGGAAGTACACACAGAGAGGCACCAATTAATTTGGGGGAACTTGACAATCTGTGTACAGTTCCCAGACCATTAAGAAAAACAGATGTCTGGAAGGGAAACACTGGGAAGCTGAGAAGGATCCTGAGGGAAGCCCTGGCCAGGAGCAGAGCTCTGCACAAGCAGCTGGTGGAGGCAGCTCACCAGGAAAGCAGCTACATCTTAGAGTGGCCACCACTGTTCTTCATCAGAGCTGCCAGCCCACCCCTCCAGGCACGGAGCCTTTGGAAGCAGCCTTTGGGAGTCTCGAGGACACAGTGCAGAGCCTGCCTGGACAAGCTGCTGGAGATGCCTGGGAAGCAGTGCTCTCCAGGCCAGCCAGAGCAAGATCTTGCTAACAGCTGGTGTCAGCTGTAGATCAGGACATCAGCATCACCCTGCCAGGGTACAGATCAGCCCTTGGCTCCAGCGGAGCAATTCCACATTGGGAGTGTCTGTGGAGTCTTAACACAACCTCATCAACTTATTTATTCAATGGACAGTTTCTGAGAAGTAACCCATTTTTTCCCCCTGCCCCTCCTTCAAGCATGTTATCTGCAATTTAGATATCTGCTATAGCTCATGTCTGGTTGTATCATCAAGCTTTCAGACAGTATTTATTGCTGGAGGGCTCCCATCAGATGGAGAGAAGGAGTTCATGGCAAGACTCTTATATCCATATCCTGCCTGACATGCCAGAATATCCAGATGTCTTCCTGAACTATGCTGAAAACTGTGTAGGTGATCACCTAATTTAATCTTGGAGAAATGAAAAGTAGTTGCTGCTTGAAGGAGAGTGGGGAATCTTCAATTACTTAAGAAAGTGGTGCATTAGCTCTCAGATGACCCTGCAGTCCTGCTGCCCAGTTAATCACAGAATCATCTAGGTTGGAAGAGACCAGTGAGATCATCAAGTCCAGCCATTAACCCAATCCTTGCCAAGCCCACCACTAAAACATACCCCTAAGTGCTTTGTATACATGTCCTGTGGGATGGTGGCTCCACTGCTTCCCTGGGAACCTGTTCCAGTGCTTGAACAACCCTTTCAGTGAAGAAATTTTTCCTGATATCCTATTTAAACCTCTCCTGGGGCAACTTGATAAATTTGAAGCCATTTCCTCTTGTATTCCCACTGGCCTCCTTCATTGTGGCCTTCTTTAAGCGGGGTGCTGAGGGCTGTACTTGACAGGGCATTCCAGAGTAAGGGACTTTATTTTCAGCATCCCAATCTGAATTTTCATAACCTCAAATAGTAGGAATTCTCAGTTTATCTGCTGCAAGGTTCTGGCTTACTGATAGCACTCCCATTTAAGCAGCATTTATTTCCCCCAAAAGACTCAGAGATTTGGGAAGCTTGATGGACAGTTGCTTCAGATGTGTCCCTGGTGTTCACTTGGAGCAAGGGAAGAGCTCTGCAACATCAACACTGTTCTTCTAAGGCCAAAAAAAGAAAAAAAAAAAAACAAAAAAAACCCTTTTTTTTTTTAACTGTTTGTTCCAGATAAATACAGCCAGTATTTTTAAAACAAGTATGTTAACTGTAAAGAAATAGCAAGGCACTGAGTTTTCAAGATTTCATAAAGGGAAGAGGTATATCAGTCTAGTCTCCTAGTGTAGTCAAACTTAGTAATTGTAGAGATCTGTACTAAACCACTTAGTTTTTGTGTCTCAGTGCTAGAAGTTACTGATGACTGAGCCCCAGTTTGCAGTGGCAGAGCTGTAGTCAGATGGTTTGCAATACATTTCCACCTACAGTAGCCACACAATAAACTAACAGCTTTTCAATTGTTCTTTACTTCTTTTTTTTTATTTCTTGAAGCTGTATCATCTTAAATACCTCAGCCTCTGAACAGAGACAACAATGCACCCCAAAGGGTTGAAGGGAGAACCCTGTGCACTATGTCTGGGCTTAAAACCCAGCATGGGTGCATTTCTGAAGCTGTACTGCTTTAGGTGGCAGGAGAACCCCCCTTGCATGGAGCCTCTCCAGGGAAAAGCTGCTTGTGTGGGCACAGCCTCTCTGCTTTTCCCTCTTTTTCCACTTGTGTGGCTGGGTATGACCACATCCAGCCAGATATCAACTTTATCCAGGATCCTTTTCCTGCTGCCTGAAATGATTTCCATGTTGGCTGCTGGGGCTGTCTGTGAGCAGCTGTGCTGGGCTTGTTGTGAGGCCAGTGCAGATGCAGGGCCCTTCCACAGGAAAGGAGGAGACCCTTCCTCCTTGAATTGATTGGACTCCTTAATGAAGCTTGAAAGTTTTCCCTGCTCTCTTGGACACCCCAGTCACCTTGTCTGCAGGCCTGGCTGGCAAGGTAGGTTTTTGCCTCTCTTCTTAGCCCCTCTGTTTTTTCCTTGTCACTGTCTGCAGGCAGATGTTGTTCTGTATCTTATAAACCAAATAATCCTGATGATCATGATCTCTTTTTACTCTGTGTTCCACAGCTTCTCCCCCTCAGGTCTCACTGGTACTTAACAGCCTTTTATTTCACCTTCCTACCTCTCATCCCAACCTCCTGTCTTCTCCCTGCAATAGGAGTCACCTTCTCCTTTCTTGAGTACATTTTGTGTCTTTCCTCTTGAGCATTCTGGCATCTGGGACCAAATCTCATTTTAGTTGCTGGACTAAAATTCTTTCTGGATTTATGAGTAGTTGAGGGGAACTATCTTGTCATAGATCAACTACAGGACTAATGCAGAATAGAAAGGCTGCAATCCACATCTTGCAGCCACTGCCTGACCCTGTAGGTTCCTCTACTTCACTGGGCACCCTCCTGCTCTACATTAAAATTTAACCAGTTGCTTGGGATGCTGCTTCTGCACAAGCCTGGATTTGCCCTGCTTGACCTATCCCTGGATCTCTATTACATTCCCTCTGTCCCACATCCTCTTCTCTTCCCATCACTCCTTTCCCCATTAGAATACTCTGAGCATGGCAAACACAAGCAAATAGGATCAGGCATCTCACAAAAAGCCTTTTTTACAGAGAAGGAAACAGTGACACCCTGTTTTGCTGGAAGTTTCTGTGATCACCTTAGTCACAGATTCCCAGACCACTGTGAACACACACAAAAAAAATTTATTGAAATGATTGATTTTAACTGGTTTGCCATCCCATGCACAGAGAGAATCCTGGCTGAACAGGCAAGATGCCTTTTCCTGCTCAGGGCACAGCAGAGCCAAGAGCTGTCTGTGTCTCTGTAGGGCACAGCTGAGGTTTCACACACGCTGCCCCTGCACAGGCAGGGGCCAGGTGCTGCAGTTCGCTGCCTCTTTTGGTAATGGTGGTGCTGGGTCAAAGCCCTCTTGGCAGCCTTTGCCAGATGCAATAAGACACTTGCTCAGGAAGCCTGGGCTCTCTTCTCTGAAAGTGTGGCCTTCAAACTCTTTGGTCTGCCCAGGAAGGGATGGGTTTCAATGCAGGGTTTAGGGCAAGCACTTGCCAGCCTGCTTGTTAAAGCCTTGCCAACACGTAGCAAAGAATTCGAGGTTTGCTGGGGCAGAGGAGACCTCACAGACCTGCCTGGTCACCTGAGTGCTCTCCTGACAGGTGAAACCCTGGACTTGCCTCAGGACCAGTCCTGGGGGGTATGCAGCAGTAGCTATATAGGCATTAAAGTGCAAAAGTGCATACATTGCCCTCTTAGCAGATGCTCCTGAAAGTAATTTGAGGTAATGCTGCTGAGATTAATCAGCCCATCAGTGTTGGGACCGTGTAGGCACCAGGCAACTGCCAAATGTTCTCATTACCAAAAGGGAGACTCAAGATCTCACTTGTGCCTTTCACAGTGACTCTTGCTGCTTCTGCTCATCTCTCCAGACAGAGCTCAGCAAGCACAGGCCAGGCACTCCTGCGAGCTATGTACCATGGCACAAAGGAAAAAACAACTTGCTTAAAATAATGATTATCTCATTTTAAAATAAGGATTATCTCATTTTATTTTCATTGTAGTCGCTCTCTGAAACAGAAGGTAGATAGTTTATTCACCACATCGAATTTCCTGATGTCTACAGATGTTTCCTATAATTCTGTTGTGAAGGACACAGCTCCTCACCTGTGTGTCTAGCACTGGCTGCTCTCCTCTGCCTGTCTCCTCCTGCCTGGCACTGCCTGGCTCTGCTGACACCACAGCACCTCACTCCAGCCACCACCCAGTGGTCCCCATGGCCCAGCACACTTGGGCCATTGGTACCTCATAGGTACAAATAGACCTGGGTACCTCAAACCACTAAACAGTGGAAAATCATCAGGAGTTTCCCCTCTACTTTGAGTAGGCAAGGCTGAGAGTGCACAAGCCATTTATTTACAGTGTAGTGGAGGAGTTCAATGCAGTGTTTCTTCCTTTGAGAAACATTTATCCCTTTACTAGTTTCAAGCTACTTCTCAGCCCCTACTCAATTCCCAAATCTTGCTTTGGTGAGCCTTTAAATTTGGCAGATCTGACCCTCTGTAGTTCTCAAGTGAGGCATTTTAGAGATTTTCTTGCAGTCTTCTGGGTGAGACCTGCTGAGCTGGAATATCCTCAAGTTACCCTTTGGGCAGTGCTTGACCCTGAGTGCCAAAATGGCAGCACTTCACAAGGGAACTCTCAGAATGAGAAAATCAAGACCAGATCACTTCAAGTCTTGAGAAAAATGTTGCCCTAAAGCAAACTCTTTCCAAACTCAGGGAGGTGTTACATTTTTTTTTTTCTGTATTTTATGTAAAGTGGGATTTTTCTGCCCTTTCTCTTAAAAAACAAGCAATCCCTGGTAATCCACATTCCTCCTACAATTCTGCCCTGGGTTATGGTCAGAGCTCCTTCCTCGTTATCACCCTCATGATGGCTGTGCAGTAGCCTTGCAGTTGAGCTCAGGCACACACTCATCCTATTTTCATTTATCTGTGGTGGGATGAGTGTTGACCTGGGTGCCACTCTGAGAAGGAATGTCATACTTCTGAGTTGTTCTTGTGGCTAACTTATTCAATAGACTCTAAGAGAAAGCCAGCAGTGATTTACCCTAAGGCAAGAAGCTTGCTCTCTGCTGAAAATGTTTCAAAAGGGAAGAGTTCAAGAGAAGGCCTGATGTGTTTTCCTGCCACTTGCATTTCAGGAGTTTTAGTTGGATCTTCGTTAGGGCTGCTGTGAGAGCTCCTGTTTTCAGAGGGAGCTGAGGAGAGCTGCTAGGGATCTCTGGGTTCTGGCAACACTGGCTGCCTTGAGGGAAGCACATGTAAGCAGGACTCCTTGCCTCCTCCTGGCTGCCTCCAACCCTTCCATGTCCAATATTCCTTTACTTTTTGGACATTTTTCAATTAACAAGCACTCCCCTGTCTCAAGGAAACCACAATCTACAGCTCTGTAGAGATATATACAGAAGAGATGTGTGGTTGGGTCAGAGGGGTCTAAAGCCCATCTTTGGGGCCAGGAGCTCAGACTGGTCCCAAACTTAATCTGAGCTCCTGTTGTCTTTGCAGAGTATCCAGAAATCTGGAGCCCAAACTCCAGCACAATATAATTCACAACATCATATATTCACAATATAATTCACAGATTGCTTGCCCCAAAGCTGCAAGAATGAATCTGTTGTGTGTCATCAGCCAGATGTGGAGGCTTCCTCTGCACTGGCTGAGGCTTCACAAGGTAGATGTGAAACTTTGTCTTGGTTCTGCATAGTTGTGCACACTCTCATATGAGACATTAACTCCTTTTGTTGCAAGTCAAACTAGAAACCTGTTTTCACAACCTTCAAAATGCCAGTCCTGGCAAACAACAGCCAAGGATTCTGCAGAGTGTGTTGGGGTCATCATTATACTCCTCAACAAACCCTTAGACTCTTTCATAACCAGATTTTATGGACAGATATCAGCCCCAGAATTCTTTTTGTATCTTTCAAGTGGAAATCTTACTGTCTTTGCTCAGCTTTCCATTATGTTTCACTCCTGCATCCCAGCAGTGAGGGGCCTGTGGCACTCTGAGACCAGTTATTCCTTTTTACTCAGCCACCTGATGGCAGCTTGGGGGAAAAGGATGAGGACTCTGGGGGAAAAGGATGAGGACTCTGTGCATGCTGCCATCCATAAAGCTCACAAAATTCTCACTGGGATTGTGAAATGGAAGCATTTATCATCCGGTAAAGGCTGATCAAAGAAAACATTGCAGAAAGATAGAAGTAGATTTTTTTTTTTTTTTTTTAGTGTTTAGGATGCATTTGAAAGACCTGCAAGATATTCCTGTCTTGTCCTCTCCTGGAAAATAACTGTGGTAATGCTCTAAATGCTCACAAAGTTCTCAGGGCTAGCCTAGCCCCACCAGAGGAGGGTGCAGAGGTGGCTCACAGGGTAGCTTTTGCTCTGGTGGAGCACAGCGCAGTAAATATCATCCCTGCTGTACAGGAAATGGTAGGAAAGGCAGGTAGGAGCCTTGGCCTCACTTCCCAAGGTGCTGCAGGCTACACTGACACAAAGATGGACAGGACTGGCTGTGAGGTATCACAGAGCCACAGCTGCAGCCACTTCCAGCTGGGGCTTCTGCCAATAATTAAAATTTACTACAATGAGACAAGGAGCAGCTTCCTTGCCAGATAAGACGCCAAGTGAGTAAATAAATCACATAAATCCCTCCTGAAACAGAGAGCTGGAAGGTCTCCAGTGAGAATGATTTGTGAAGAAGAGTAAAGAGAGAGATGGGAAGAGGGATGCTTTGCTGGGATGAAGAGGGGTCAGTGTAGCAAGAAGAGTTTTGTTTATTCAGGGCTTACATCTTGAGATGTGTTGCTTCTTGAGCCAGGGGCCCAGCGTGGTGCTGAGCTCCAGTCGGAACAAGCAGTGTGAGATTTCCTTCTAGGGATGTAAAACGTGGGCCAAGGGCAGTGTGAGCCCACCCACTTCCTGGGCAATCTGTGTTCAGGCTCTGTGCTTTTGTGGGTCACAGTGAGAACAGGCAGGCTCAGCTTGTGGGCAGCAGCATCTCCTGCTTTGTGTTGCCTGATTCCTCATGCTGTGATTCAGGTGTTTTCCCACCCTCTCGTCTTTCAGTTTGCTCTTTTGGGGCAGTTTGTGTTTTAAATGTGCCCTGCCTTTGTGCCTCTCCCTTCCCAGTGCAAACAATGTTCCCCTTTCAGTGTGATCCCTTTGCCACTGATGTACTTGCACGGGTACAGATAAACAAATCAGTTCAGGTTATGTTGGCAGGAGGGTGCAAGCTGGGATTCATCTAAATGTCAGATGCAGAGAGATGACTTTGAATGAAACTACAAACTACATGTTAGAGAGTTTTTTCCTTTCAGTAGCATAGGTCCAATCCTAATTAAAAACTATTCTTGAGCTTTTTAGTTGATTTAAAGAGGAGCTCCTTATGAGCTGCCCATCTAATCTTATCTGCACTTAAAAAATGCAAGAGCCAAAATAACTGAGATGCATTTGTGGTGCATTTTCCAGAGTAGAAGTTCATGTCCTCTGCAGATAAACAGGAAGCATACCTTAGATGGTGCCCTGTGTGACTATTCAGTGACCTTTTGCCTCCAGCTGGCCTCTGTGGTTGAATAAAAGATGGTTCAGAGGGAAGGGATTGGCTCTCGGCGATGGAAATCGTCACCCCAGATTGGAGCTGTACTGTCATCACTTCTCCATTGCTTGGTCTGAGATGTGCAGGACATCTCCAGTTCGTCAAACCTCAGCTCTGCAGGGGAGCCTTTGGGGGGAAGAGGCAGGATATCACTGCGGGAGCAGGAGGCTTTCACCCCTCCAGCCCCTGGAGAGCCCTGGAAGGAGCCGGGTTCCCTGGTGCAGCTTAGGTGTCATTCCCAAAGTGCTGCTTTCTGTGTCACAGTCGGGTACTTGAGAGCTTGAGAACAGCTCCTTTCAGCCAGGCTGATTGCAAATGAGTTCAGTTCGGCAGAAAAGCAGCACCTCGATCAGATCAAGGCCGTGTTTTGCCCTGCAGGCTGGGAGAGTTAGCTCAGATTGCTCTAAGCTTTCCTGTGCAGACAAGGGCTGTGGCTGGCTGGCTCCTCAAATCCTGCAGCTAGCTCGCTGAAAAACGAGAAGGGTCAGCCCTGGGAAGGCTTTGTGCAGAATGCTTTGCTGCCTTTGGAGAGCTGAGCCAGGCAGGGAAGCAAGGGTCTGCAGGAGGCTGCCTTCCCTCCTGGAATCCAGCGCTTTGGTCGGGATTGATGCCTTAATCCCAGCGAAACCACAGCACTGCTTCCCAGTTGCTGGCCTCCAGGCAGAGTGTGATGATGGTTTATCTTGACTTCAGGAGTTTCCTCCCCACAGGTGCACCCCCACCCCTTCCTTAGCTGAGCAGCTCCTACAGGTGTAGAGCTTGGCCTCTGCCATGCAGCAAAGAGAACCTGTTTGCACTTGTGGCTGCTGTTATTTGAAGCAGGACTGCTGGGGATGGCTGAGATGTATTTATGGGTGTTTTGTGGGTGCTCAGTGGTAACTTCTTACCAGTGATGTGCTCCCTGTGGTGGCTCACAGGTCATAGCCTGGACTTGGCTGCACCTCAGGTGGGTGGCAACAGGCTGCAGGGTGAAACACCAGTGCCGTAGACCAGACCAGCCTCTACCAGCAGGCATGCAAAAATGTGGTTTTCCTGTCTTATCAGCATAGGAAGACACCTAGGGATGTCATTTCCTCAGGCTCTGGCTGGAGCAGTTAAAGGGAAGCCCTCCTCTCTGTGCTTTTAGGCTGCCCCTGCCACCCCTCCATCCCTTTCCACTACAGCAGGGCAAGCACGTGTTGGGCCGTGCTGTGAACTGCAAGGCTGAACTGATCTGGGTTAAAAATAACTGTGTAAAGAATTAAGGGGTGTATTTTAAGCCCGGATCATTTCAGTGATCCAGCCCCACAAATTCACACGGGTGCAGGGGAGGGGGGAAGGGGGAAAGGAAAGGTCAGGGGAGAATGCATGGTTGGAAACAGAAGCTGTCTGAAAGCAAGGCCTTATGGAACTGCACCCTGAAAGCACTGACACTCTCTTGTCTTCCTCTAGCATACTGACAGCTCCCTTCTCATGGTGCTGCATTGGTGTTGAATATCACCCTTTCTGGGTCTGTAATCAAGACACTAGCCCTGAGCCTTGGACGCCTTCTGAGACATTATATTTGTCTTTTTTTTTTTTTGCCATATTTGCTGTTGCTGAGGTAGATTGTGTGTGCAGCAATGAAAAGATCCCAGAGGAGCTTTGCAGTGCTTGTGTGAGCACAGGGTCGTGCATGATGGGCTGGTGTGAGAACAGGCTGCAGGGAATCATTCCTGTGAAGCTTTTTTGAAACAAAGGAGGGACATGGAGATCAGAGACTGACCTCAAAACCATGTCTAGATGCAGCTGTGTGAGAATTGAGCTGATAGTTGCAAAGGACCAGTACCAAAAATTGTGTAACCATCACCAGTTTCATAGCTGAACACTCCAGCCTTGCAAGGTGCAGTGGAGTTGTTGCTTCTCAGAGAAAAGGTGACCCATCTGGCCAAAACCTGCAAAGGCAGACAAGTCAGAAGATTTTTTGGGATGGGAAGGAGATTAGGGAAGTGCAGATCTCTGCTGTTATTCAGCTGGTGTTTAGCCAAAATGCTCCACTGTAGAACTTTTCTCTTTTCAGCAGTCAGACCAGGTACATGATGGGACATTTCTGTGGGGACCTAGTGGAGCAGGTCATTTCTGTGGGGATCCAGTGGGCCCAGGCAGCCTGTGAGAGGAGCAGGATCTGTGCCCAAACCAGTGGCTGCTTCCCTTCACACAGTGTGCAGAGGCAGGGGTTGGTGGGCAGTTTTGCTCTCGCAATAGAGGCAAGGACTCTGATGCATGAGGAAGGAGAGGTTTGGGAGGCTCAAATTGACACATTTGTGCCTCAGACACAGATAAAAGCAGAACTTTCTTCTCTAGTGCTGCTGAAAGGGACTAGGCTCAGTTTTAAAAGCAGATGAAGAAACATGGTTTTGAAAACCGTTTTCGAATTTATTCAATTTTATAAACTTACTTGGAAGAGAAAAGTGAAACAAGCCCCTTACAGAGAACTCGGTAGTTGCATTTCCTTTTTCTGCAGACAGTGCCGTGCTTACATTGATGGGATAATACAGTTCCTGTTTACAGATCTGTCTGACATTTTTCAGAATGCTTAGACACTTTTTTTTTATGGAACAGTAAAGGACCTCCGAGTAGCAGTCACCAAATTACTGATGGACTAAGCCTTTAACCTTAGCTCAGTGGTTTTAGCTCATGCAGACTGACCATGCTTTTCTTCTGAAAAGGAAAAGAATCAGCAGTTGACTGCAAAAAGCACAAAAATCATGTCTGAGTAATTTCACCATTATTGCAAAAAAGAGAGAGAGAGAAAAGGAGCAGAGCTACTTCTCATCACCATTTAGAGAAGTCGTGGTTATTTCACCAAGGTGGGAAACGTGACCAGGGATGGGCAAGATTGCATAATTAATATTGTGGGGCAGGAGAGAGCTCTGGAGTGGGAGGAGCAGACTTCCCACCTTCCTCACAGTGTTGGGAAGGAGAGGGAGACTGCCAGCCCAGCTCCTGGAAGACAGAGGAAGGGAGCTTTTCCCACTCAAATACAGCACTTTCCCTTGACCAGAAGACACAGAGCCTAGCACATCACCCGAGGGCAGAAAAAAAAGTTGCAAAAAAAGCTGGATAGAGCCCAGCAGTGCAAGAAGGGATCTGAGTAAGGATCCTTTCCTGTTCCTTCTCTTCTGTAATGGGAGAGCCTGCAGCTGGCAGTTTCTGGAGGACACAGCCCCGTGGGCCACTGGTGCTAATCTTAGAATGGCATGCTCAGTGCTTCCTGCGCCCCGCGCCCGCAGGAGCCGCCGGCACAGGACACCCAGGGAACCTCCCAGCTCTGATCAAAGAAAGGCAGCTGTGTTCTCAGGCTGAAATGAAAAGAAAAAGAAAGAAAGCAAAAATTCACCCCGAAAACAAGAGGTCAGAGAGGCCAAGAGGAAGTTCAGTGTCTTTTCTGGGTAAAGGGAAAGGGCTGTTGGAGAAGCTCTTGGAGAAAAATGACTGTGACGGAGGCAGCCTTTCTGCCACAGACAGAGCATTTGCAGCTGCTCAGTTTCAGCTGAGTCCTTGCTTCAGGTGGCCATTCTGCCATGCTCAGGTATCCTGGGAGCTGGTATGATGAGCCAAGCCTCCCAGCCCATCCTGCGTTCTCCAGGTTCATTGTTTGCTCCTTCCTCTTTCCAGCCTGCCCTTCCTTCACAGCAGGGAGACACAGCCTGTGTCTTGCAACTGGTGTCCCTCCCCACTTAGCCCAGCCATCATTTTTCATGTGCAGCAAGTTGCCTTGCTGATCTGTTTTCTTTCCTTACTCTTTCTTCCATTCCATTATCTGCCACTTCCCTGCCTGTAATTACTCCAATGAAAGGTGAAAAGATGAGGGGAAAGTGCTTGAAGGTCACTGGGATGAGACAGCTTGATATGACTTCCTTAGATTCAGGAAAGGTATTCCAAAGTGTATGGGAAATTAAACATGAAATGGCAGACGGGCTTGTGGGCCTGGAAAAAAGAAGATAACATTCTTTTGGAACATTTATTTACAGCTCCCTGAGAAGAGGAAAGGCCTTTTTCCACAATGGAAACAAAAATGGAGAAGCAGAAGGGGTGTTGAGGCAGTGAGGTGGGAAGTGTGGTGCTGGCCATGGGTTCATGGTGGTGGTACAGGGAGCTGTGAGGTTCCTTACTGATGGTTCGTAGCGTGGTTTCTTCTTCTGAGCTCCCCACCTCTAACAAAATCAGGACTGTTATTCCTGGTTGGAATAACAATTGCTGGTTAGTTATTCTCAGTTCTTCTGGTTTGGTTTCCCCAGCATCAGATACTGGAGGTGAAGAACAAAGGTTTCCTTTCAGCAACTTTGATTTCAAGGCTTTCTACTCACACTGCTCAATAGACACGTAGCAGAGAAAGCAAGGTAAATGTGGGATGACACCAGGGCAGTGTGGTGTGGGAAGAGCTGCAGCATCCAGACTCCAGCACAAGCCTTCTGCTTCTCAGCCTGCTGTCCACCCAGGGGAGGGGAAGCTTCTCTCAGCCGTGGTATTTCCTCCTTTCCCCCCTGGCACCCGCCTCAGTGTCTCACTGAGAAAAAAGCAGAACAGCAAGGAACACATCTCCAAGCAGATGTTGGCTTGCTGTGAGGCCTGGGAATGGCTTCTCACAGCAGAACCACTGGAACAGCAATGCTGATGGTGACCAGGACAGTAACAAGGGTATGAGAGGGCTCAGGATGTGTATGGGAGTGTATATTGCTGCCTGCTCCATCTGCTCACTGCAAGGATAAGAGGAACAGACACTTGGCTTGAGACACCTGGTTTGCTTTCATTGAAAAGTGGAGTGTAGGCTCTTCAGCTGCAGCTGAAAGGCTCTGCATGAATTACTGATTTTCTGGGATATTTGAACATGCTCCTAAATCCTGTCTTCCAAAACTTCTTGCTCTCAGGCTGACTGATTGATGCCAGATGTGAGAAACTCTGCTTCAATTCCTTGCTTACTCTTGAACTTTGTAACACATACACAGGCTTGCTTTTCCCAACCTTCACTCACAACTTCTTGTTCCTGGTTTGTCAGAACAGGCCAGCAGAGACCAACTCAGAGGTGGACAAGTCAGCATCACCCTCAGTGGCTCAGCTAGCAGGGAAGTTCAAAGAGCAAGCAGCCAATATCCCTGGAAAAGAGGTAAGGTGCTCTGCAGCCACCAGCAGGAAATCCAGTGGGAAGTTAATCTTTGTCTCTTCCTACTGGAACCTCAGTGATCTGAGCATGAATCCACCTTGATTTTGGATCTGCACAAAGGATTTGTCTCCTTGTGCAATGCAAGCTGGGGCTGTGTCTTCCATGCATGCTGATTGGTGGATGAGTGTTTTGGTGGAGCCATGCTTTGGGAGAGACACTAACCAAGACATTGCAGAGCTTGGTAGGGTGCACAGATTGACCCAACAGCAGCAGACAGCAGTGCATGCCTGTCCTATTTGGGCTGGCTTTTGTGGGCAGACAGCAGCAATGAATAATGAAAAAGCCAATATTAGTGGGAAAAGAAACAAACAACAGTGGCAGGTCGTCAGCCCCTCGTTCACAAGAGGAGGTTTCCTCCAGGTTATTACTTCTGTGTAGGTCTCAGAGAAAGCTGCCTCTTTACTCACCTTCATTGCCTCTTCCCAATGATATTTCAGACTCTGTGCCTGTCTCTATCACGCTGAAACTTTATTTTAATGAAATCCCACAAGCATTGCCTCACACGCTGACTTTCTCCAGCTAAGCAAAACACTAGAATACCTCTCTTAGGAAGAAAGGAAATCAGGGTTATTTATGAAAGGAGGTTGACATTTTCAGAGAGCCTCCTGTATCATTATGCCTTTTTCTTTCTGAAGCATAAATGTTTGCTGGTGGCCCTTTTCAGGCACCTTTTGAAACTGAGCTGCTCCCTTCTGCCACTCAGCTCCTGATCCTGGCCTAAGGGTATCCTCCCTGTCACCCCTCCTGTCTCTGGCTGGATGCAGTGGTGACCTCTGCCCTGCAGGGCTGGCATGCTGTCATCTCTCAGAGGTTAGCACACCCAGGATGGGAATAGCCAGTCTTTTCCCAAGCACTGGTTTTTTCCCTCCAGTCACCAGCACACCACTCCATCCATCCCATTACAGTAATTTCCTCTTTTGAAGGTATGGGATTTAATTGCACCCAGTCCCTCATCTTTCAGAAGGCAGAAAGTTCCCAGACCTCTCTTGTGTTATCTGCAGACCTCTGCTGCTCCCAAGCCAGGGCAGCGTGGAGGGGCCTCACAGTGTGAGGAAACGATTTTCTCCAGAGACAGAGGAGGACAAAGTTTCCTGTCTTTTCTCTCCAAGCCATCTGTCACTTCCCCACCAGCTTTCTCAAGCTGGCTTCAGATTAATGGCCCAAGGGATGGTCTTTAACCCTTGCTTGGCCCAAGCCAGCAGAGGGGAATCCTGTCAACCAGGGAACCTCTGACACATGCATTGTGGCACAGCGCAGCCTTTCGTGGTTGCAGAATGGTGGGGTTTCCACAAGACACATTATTGCTTCCTGGCATGACACAAGGATAAGGGCAGGGCTGCCCTGGGCTGCTTAGAGGTGCTGCACCTCCAGAATTTAAGTGACATTAGGTCCACAGGTCCTCCAAGACAGCCAACTGTACAGAAGGCAAAGATGCCATAATCCAACTTTCCACATGCCAGCCTGTGAAAAGGTAACAAAATTATCCAAATACTTTCCTGTGGATATTATCCAAGATTCCAAATATTAGCCTGTTGTTTTGGATTATTTATTTAACACATGAAAAGTGTGTTAACAGCTTGGCAGGAGACTACAAACCTGGCATAAAAATAGAGACAGCTTGGCTTCAAGACCAGAGCTCCCTTCCTTCCTAGGGAGCTCTCTCACAGAGAGACTGTTCTGACAGTCTGAGGACATTCAGAAGGAATCAGTGTCCCTGCCATTAAGCTCCCTTGTTCCTTCTCCTCTGGAGAATCTGTTTCTTAGTCAAATATAAGGTTGTGCTGAGGCCTTGTCCCTGTGCACTGCTTTCCTTCATTCAAGATAAACAAATGGGGCTGAAATTCTGAAAAAGTCAGAATTCCCCTTTTTGCTCCCAAAGATTGTGGGACATAAAGTAGGAAATCATGAACCAGGTAGGCAGCTGAGACTCATTGAAAGGAAATCCTGGTAATGACAGGAAAGAGAACAGTAGCAATGTCTCCAGTGTGAAGGGGTTTCCAGCAGGATGCTTTGCAGACAAAGTTTCTGGGAAGGTTTCTCAGCCCTCCACAGTTTAGAAGAGTGTCTGTTGCACAAAGAAGAAGAAACAGACTACTCTTCCAGCACTAGGACTGGGCTCTAGATGCCACAAGCACACCCGTGTGCTAATACCATCTTTTGTTGCCTTTGGATGACTCATTTGGGCAGGCTGAGCCCTGCCTCCTGAGCAGGTCACTCACACAGCATGCCCTTTGGTGCTTGAATTTCACTTCCTTTTTAAGAAACCTGATTTCCCTGCTGCTGAGTTGGTTGTTTTCTTCTCTTAGGTACCACCACATAAGCCAACTCGGAGGAAACCACCCTGCTCCCTTCCCTTGTATTCCCACAAAACTGAGACAAGTGACAATGATGAGCAAGTGAGTATCAATTTAGTAGGGGGACAAGGTCTTTCCTCTCTGCAACCTGTTCTCTCCTGAGACACGAGTTTGGAGGTGGCAGAGAGGTCAGGCTGTGCAGCCAAAGCCATCAATCATGCAGCAGCAAACCTGCCCCTGCTGTCACACACGTACTGACCCAGAGTCAGCTCCGTGCTGTTCCCTGCTCCTGCAGCATGGATGCACAGCCCATTTCTGCTGCTTCTGTTTGCACCTTTGGCACACTGATGGATCCTCCCAGTTACTACTGTTCAGGAATCACTGGTGTTTATTAGATTTGAACAGGGAGCACCCATGCTGTTTGTTGAGGATAATAGTTCTGCTCATGAGATTTTTCCATGTTCAGGAAAAGGGAATCCAGAGTGAAGAGAGGGTTTGTTGGCAATCCCCACAGAATATTTCTTTAGGATCCTTGAATGAGCAGGTCCCAGTAAGCTGCCTGCTATGTATGAAATTTTACACTCAGGCCCTCTTTGGTCTCTTCTGTCCCACGTTGTCACCTGCCCTGAACAAGCAGGTAGTGCTTTGTCCTTCTTGGCTGTGAGCTACAGGCTCTTGCTGCCTCCATGCCAAAGGAACATTTTAAAATGTTAGATTCCTTTGAAAAAAGCAATCTTCCCCTTCTCAAAGCAACGCTCTCTCTTCCTCAAACTGCTTCCAGGCTTTTCATGGCTCTACCTTTCCTGCCATTTTGCCCTTTCCTGCTTATACTAATTGGATGTCCTTTAACTTGGTTATTCAAGTGGTGGCAGAAAGTCTTTCCTGTTGCAGAAGGTTCACAGTATTTGCCAACATTAAGGCATTAAGAGGTAGAATTTTAATCTGCCTGGTCCTGAAATAATACCAGGGGAAACTGTGCCACTGGCTAGATACCTTAGTGAAGGCAAGGTAGGAGCAGAGCCATCCAGCATCACCTAACTCAGACACTTCAGACAGCAGCCCTTTTTCCCCAGAGGAGGGGTACATGATTACCTAGCCCTAGGAGGGCTAGATAACAAAAGGAGAACGGGGTCAGGAATGAAGAAAAAGAAACTTTTGTATGGAAACACTATATGAAGCTTCATTTGTTTCCCTGCCAGCAGTTTCTGCTTATCTCTTCCAAGTTTTCTGCCTTTATTGTATTTCCTCTTTTTCATCTCCTACACTATGACGTTTTCCTGTTTCGTTTTATTTTGCAGAAGCGGTCACCAAATGCTTGTCCCATTCCCAAGGTCAAGGTGAAAAGCTCACCCATGATTGAAAAGCTGCAGGTAGGTCCTGGCAGAACCCACATGGCTTCCCCAGCAAACTAAAACTGGTTGGCATTGCTCACAGCTACTGCCCTTGCAGAGCAGCCAGAGGGGAAGGGGCTGCAGGCAGCAGGGCTGACAGCCAGGTAAACAGGGCAGTGGCCTCACTGGGGAGGAACCAGCCCCACAAGGAGGAAGGCAGAGCAGGTCTGGGAATGGTGACAGGCACCAGAAGCAGTCCAGTGATGCCCAGGTGTTTCCATGAGCGTGTCAGTGCATGGATCAGCATCATTTGGATCTGTGGAGTACGTGGCCGGGCATGGCACGGCGCTGCTCGAGCAGGGGCAGGAGCCTCGCTTTAAGCGCAGCTCTTGAGAGAAAGTGAGGGAAACTCTGGCTGAGACTTCCTCCAGCTCTTTCCTCACAACATTGTCACTCACACTGGGTGAGTCCCCTGCACTCTGTTGGGGAGCTGGCCTCGAGCACAGGCAGTGACAATCCTGGCAGTGGGGTGTGTTTTCCAGGCTCTGGCTGTCCCGTGAGTGTGCTTGGAAGCTCTGCACTGCACTTCCCTCATCTGGATTCCTGCAGATACACACAAACACACCCAGCATTTCCTGCCCTTTTTGTGTTTCTGTGGTGCCTGAGCTGCACTGCTGAGGGGAGCTCAGCACTCCATGGCCTGAAGACAGAGTGCCCTGCCCCTGCCAGCCACCTGTCCTGGCAGCACGTGTCACTCCAGAGCCTCCTGGCCACCCTGACACAACCTGAGCCTATTCATAGCACTGTCCCTCCTGATGCACCCAAGGACATTTGCCTAGGGGAGCTTCTCTGTCAGGGGCCAGCAGGAAGTGTTTTGCCACAGTTAATCACAAGCTTTCTGCTTTCCATGATCTTCTCACAACTGCACAAATCATTCTGCAAGACCTGCAGATCAGGCTGGAAAATGCGAGCTCCAGTTGGGCACAGGTGGGAGGGTTTAAATCTTGAACCGTTGCTGGCTGTATGTTCAGATTTTCTGCCAGCTCAGCCACTGCAGACTGTGGCGGCTTGGCCGGGTCACTGGAAAATCCCAAAAGGCCTCAGGATGACAAAAGAACATGTCCAGAGTTCCAGCTGCCAGGGAAGGACAAATGTCCAGTCATAACTTCTCTGCCCAGACTTGTTTGTTGACAGTGTCACCAGGAGAAACCCAGAACCGGGAGGTCTGTGGCTTGTGACAGCTGAGAGATGTGGCAGGGCAGGGGTTCCCCTGTGTGGTTATCCTGTGTAACACACGCTGCTGTCACGCTTGCCCCTAATGGAGGTTTTTCATTGCAGGCCAATCTGGCTTTTGCTCCAGCTGCTCTGCTGCCAGGAGTGTCTCCCAAAAGCCCTGGGCTGAAAGTCCTGGTTTCTCCGTTCAGCACACCTCCCTCAACACCCACCAGCCCAGGGACTCAGTCCCAGCCCAGCGAGACACCAGTCAGCTTTGATCAGCCCCCAGAAAGCACTCAGCTGCAGTTCTACAACAAGGTAGGGTGTGTGTGCTGGGGTTTCTCCACTCCACAAGGCTTGCTTATTGCTTGGAGATGAAGAGGAGGCTGAGCCCTCAGTCCTGCTGTATGTTTGTGGCCAAGAGAGCAGATCTATGCACCAGGTTCCAAAAAGCCTTTTTGTTGCTGTGTGGAGTCTCCTCTCTGCCTGCCAGTGGCTCCAAGCAGCCCTTCCTGTTCCAGTGGGTGGAGGAAGGGATGAAGGGGCAGGGCCCAGTCCCCTCAGTGGGCAGTAACAGGGTGGCTGGTGCCAGGGAGTGCTGTGGGCAGGTGGTGCCATGTACCAGTGAATGTCTGAGGGGGCTGAGGCTCAGTTTAGGGAGCCACACGGAGCGCGGCAGCTTCACCAGAGTGCTCGACACTTAAGTGAGGAGCTGTAACCTGCATTCACCATCACCAGCTGGTGCACTGCCTCCTTCCTCAAGCTGCCAAGAGCAGAAAAGGCTGGTGCATCCAGGGCTATTTTCCTCTGCTGTGCTTTCCTGCTTTCCATTAGCACTCTCCTGACTGCTTCGATGCCTGCTTTTCCCGCCTCCAGGTGCGGACGCGAGGATCCATCAAGCGCAGGCCTCCCTCCCGCAGGTTCCGGAGATCTCTGTCCGAGTGCGGAGACAGGGAAGATGCAGGGGTCAGCCTGGCCTCTCCAGAAAATGGTGCCAGGGAAGATGAGGTCTTTGGGCCCAATGGCAAGACAGAGGAGGTGGAAACAGGGAGCAAAGAGCAAAAGAAACAGGCAGGGTCTGATGAGAAGCCAGCATCAAGGACGGGATCCAGCAGATCAGAGGATGAAGAGGAAGGGAGCAAAGAGCAGAAGCAACAGGCAGAGTCTGATGAGAAGCCCCCATCAAGGAGAGGATCCAGTAGATCAGAGGATGGGGAAAAAGGGGAAAAACGGGCAGAGGAAATTACTCCTTGCAAGAATAACACGGGGAATGCAAAGGAGGAGGAAGTGTGTCATGATGCCCCAGGAGAGAGCTCTCCTCAGCCTCCCTCTGGAAACAATGAGATGTGTGACAGTCCCCAGGGAGAAGAGCAGCAAAGCACTGCCTGTGAACAAGGAAAGGGGGACAAGGAGAAGGAGGAGGCTGAAGCTGAAACAAAGGAGAGCAGTGAGAGCACAGACACACAGAGAACATCAGACACTGAAGAAACAGCACTGGCACAGGATGCAGTGGGATTAGGGACTGCCAGCGAGCCTTCAGTGTCAGTCACGCAGGACCAGGGCACAGCGTAGCTGTGGCACACAGGTAAGATGGGCCAGCGTGATGGTGGCTCCTAAGGCACCTGAGGGTTTTGCTGTTAGCAAAAAAGGCAACTGTGACAGAATACAACAACAATTCTGCTGCTCCCCACATGTCAAAAGCCTCAGATCTCAGGCCTGCAGAGACTGTGAGGCAGGGTATTCAAAACAACCAGCCCTCCTGGGTGGTGTAACAGAGAGGATGGAAAAGAAGCAAAGCTGATTCTGGATTTAATATAATGGAGAGGCTCTGCTCTCCAGGCACCCTCCTGCATTGCTGTTTTGGAAGCAATATGAAAGTACTTGCAGTAAAAAGCACATTTCCCCAGTAGTAACCATGTATATGCTATATCAGTATGACTCCTTACACAGAAATATTTATATGTGTGCACACGTTGTATGTATACATGTGTACATAAATATATTCCCTGTGTGTTTAGCTTGTTAGCTTTGCCAGCAAACTCAGGGCACACCAGTTTCATGATCAGCTCTGAAAGAGTGCAAGCATGGGCCTTTGCCACGGAAATAAAAGAGGATTTCTGCTGGCTGAAGCAGGCCTTGTTCCATGCACCTTCTTGTGTGTAACCACTGATAACGTAGCCACAGATGCCTGAGGACATGTCTCATCTCACCTCAACCATCTCCTCTTCAAATGCTTCCTGGGTTTGGCAAGGAAGGATTCTGGTGGTCAGGCTGCAGCTCAGCTTTGCCTCCTAGCACAGAAATCACCAAAGTACCCCCAGGACTTCCCAGCACTGTCTTAGATCCATGATTATTTTTCATTATTTCCTTACTTATTTTCCCCTCTCCAAAGGCCATACCCAATCAGGGCAGAGGAGACTTAACATGTGGATGGGAGCCATCTAACCCAATTGAGATGGAAGCTACTGGAAAACCCTCAGTGGCAGGAGAGGAGCAGAATGCAGAAATCCCCTGAGGTCCAGACTCATCACAGAGCTGAGTGGCCACTTGCTGGCTCTCTGCCTTGCACCATCATATTTTGGGACAGCTGGAACAGGAGACTGTTTGCAATCTCTTCAGAGTTCAAAACTCAGGTGATGGCTGGCATTCCTTGGTGATATTTGGGGGACTGAGAGACCTGATAGTTGCTGTCCTGGAGCCAACAGCCACCACCACTCATGGTCCTTCTGCTTCTTCATCCTGCTCCAAAATGTTTTTTTCTTCTCCCCTGCATTGGTCTTAGATGAAGTTCATCAGTTATGTACATACATACACATATGGTGCCTTTTTGATAGCTTCTTTTAAAGTACTTTGGGTTCTAAAACTTCAGTAAATAATGTTTTAACAACAGGAAACAGTATGTTTTCTCCACATGTGCTGTATGGCAGACAATGTGAACCTTGAACATGGAGAAAACTCCTAGAACATTGATCATGAAAATATATAAATACAAAATGTAAAAGTAAAATCCCTTTGAAGTGGGGCTGATCTGTGAAACAGCCACCTGTGATAGGCTGGTAGGTCCTGTGTGCTTCAGCTTTGGGGTGCTTTTAGTGTGGTGGAAAGTGAAAACCAGCTGATCATATGCAAAGAAAAGATGTGCTGAGTAGGTCAACAGGGCAAGTTCTCTTATCTGGCTCTGGGCTCCAGTCCAGATTTAGAAGGGCTGCTTGCCCATCAGCCTTTCTCACTTCTAGACCCCATCCAGTTTGTTTTGAAACTTCTGGTGTGTGGCCACCAAGAAAGCATCCCAGCTTCCTGGAAACACTCAATTGATTTTGTGCAGGTCAAAGAAGAAGTCCTGGCTGGCTGAGTTTCCAGTGGAGTTGGCTGGCTGAATTGGTGAAGCTCAGGCAGCCAGTCCCTCCTAAGTACTGTACTATATTTGCATTCACTCTTGGGCTACTAAAGGTCACGGGCTAGCAGTCACTACGATTTTAATCTGGACAGTATTTGGGGGAAGGTGTATGTCAGACCCTCACCTGACCAGTTCCCTGACAGCAGTGCCTGGAGCTGTGTTGGCCTCATGGAACAAAATGCCCATCCTGTGACGTGGGCTGAGGTCACACTTGCTGAGAGCCAGCCCCTGCTGAATTACCATGGGCTTGTTGGCAAACACCACCTCCACACTCTTTAGAGCTGGTCTGTGGAGCGTTGTTGCCTTTGAATCCGTTTTGATCTGCTTGCTCTAGCTTGTGTTCCAGGGCAGGCTGCAATCGTTGGCTGCCCCGTTTCTTCTCTCAGCAGTGTCCCATCTGGGTGTGAGTGGTTGTGCCTTACTGTGCTACAGATATATGTGTGTCTGTGTAGAGAACGTGTATGTGTGTCCTGAGCGCGGGGATGGAAACCTGAGGGAGAAACAGAATAAATAAACGGTGGAATAAAATCAAAGCAAAACAAAAATCTCTGTGTTTTGTTTCCTCCTAGAGAGATGATGAAGCCCGAGGAAGAATAGACAGAACCGGTAGCAGCAGGCAACATAGGGGTGAGATTTCCACTGGCATTAGGATTTCAGAATTTAATATGAAAGAGCAACTACTGAGGAACAGTGAGGAATAAGACTTTGAAAAAAGTCTGGGATGCAGAGGCGTGGAATCGTGAGGATGTCAGGAAGCATTAGCAGGACAGGGCACATCAGAAACAAGCGGGATTCCAACCAGGAGGGTGCTGTGGGCTCAGAACCCGAAGGCGATGCCTGTGGCTCCCGTGGGCGCTTGTCCTGCCCGTGGATCAGCCCCGGGAGGGTCCGAGCGCACCCGGGACACGCGGGGACCCGGTGCGACCTCCCCGCCCCGCGCCGCCAGGGGGCGTAACGCACGGCGCGGCCGGGACGAACCAAAGCCGCTGCGGCGGGGGGGGGCTGGGAGCGTCCCATTCCTCCGCTTCCCATCCCCGGGGAACGAGCTCGCCCGGCTTCCAGCGCCCCCCCGCGCGGAGCGGGAGTGGGAAGGAGAGTGGAAGTGGGAATGGGAAGGCTGGGTTGTTGCTGCGCCCCTCGGATGAGCGCGGGAGCGGGGCCTGCGCGGGGGAAAGCAGGAGAGCGCCGCGGGGACCGTTGCTCCCCCACGGGGACGCGGAGCCATCGCTAACGAGCGGATCCGCGGGGTCGGAGGAAGGGCGATGCCAGGGATTATCCTGGGATAGGAGACGGAGGGGGCGAGCAGGGAAAAATGCAGCGGCCCCCGCAGTTCGGGAGAACAGCAATGTGTTCCGGAGCGCAAAGCAGCTGCTGGGGGTCGGCAGAGGCGGACCCGCATAGACACCAACGCAACGGCCGGGTCGGGAGGAGGCGGGACGGCAATAAAGTGCTGAGCTGGGAAGTGCTTTACAGAGCGGCTCGTTGGTCTAGGGGTATGATTCTCGCTTCGGGTGCGAGAGGTCCCGGGTTCAAATCCCGGACGAGCCCGCTGGGAAGGGGGCGCGACTGCGCTTCCCATTTTGCTGCCGCGGAGCCCTCTTGCTCTTTTGCGCCTCAGGCCCTCCCGCAGCGGGACCGGGGGCGCGGGGACGGCGCCGCAGCCGGCCCGGTGCGCCGAGGTTCCGCCGCTCGGAAGGGCGAGGAACGGCCTCGCAGCGCCGGCTCGGTGATGGGGAAGGCGGGGAT
Organism: Cettia cetti; assembly: GCA_013401135.1. NCBI lineage: Eukaryota > Metazoa > Chordata > Aves > Passeriformes > Sylviidae > Cettia > Cettia cetti. The sequence continues at coordinate 290,358 of VZUI01086827.1, forward strand.
CTGCCTGGGAAAAATGGGAGTAGCGGCGCCCGGTGCGAAACGAAGAGGAGCGGCCGGCCCTTGGTGAGTCCGTGACGCTTTTTTTTTTTTTTTTTTCTTCACTAAAAAGGAGCGAGTGGGTATCGCCAGTCCCGTCCGTTGTCAGCCTCCGCTGCTGGGGAGAAGAAAATGAGAAAAAAAAAAAGTGGGCTCGTCCGGGATTTGAACCCGGGACCTCTCGCACCCTAAGCGAGAATCATACCCCTAGACCAACGAGCCGCCATAAAGAAAGCTCCCTCTCCCCTGCAGAGGAAGGATCCGGGACCGCTCCGGCCTGCCCCGATTCCTGCGGTGTTCCCCGTTCCTGAGGGGGCACAGGCGCTTCCCTGTGGCTGCCGGCGCTGCCCGTGTTCCTGAGGGGCGCCGCGGCAGCCCTGTCCCCCTGTGGGTGCGGAAGTTGCTCGTACTCGGCGAGCCATGGGCCGCGGCAGCCAGGCCACAAACTCCAGCGAGCTGAGGGGAAAATTCGTGGTTTATTTCCAAAATTTCAAACTGTACCACAGCCGAGTAGAGGCAGCCTTCCTTTCCCAACTTACAAGACGACGATTTTTGGCAGACCTGCTTAAATAGAAAGTCTTGGAACGCTGATGTTGGTAAGGGTGGAGGTCAGTGTTACCTTGGCTTTTGCCTCTCTACAGTAACAGTCTCTAAACTAATTTTGCCTATAGTCCAATATATTCCAAGAAGCTGGGGAAAGGGTAGGAGGGAAAGATGGGAAGACACATTGCTTCCATTTTATGTGCTTTCTTGTGTATCAAGGTTATCAGGAAGACTCATGACTGAAACTAGCGTCCACTCAGCACTGGAATAGCTCAACATTCCCATCCTTTTCCATCCTAAGTTTTCCTGAGAACACTTATCCTTGAAGGATGGGTGATCCAAGACATTTTTCTCAATCAAATTATGAAAAATTTGATTGAGGGGATCTTGTCAGTATGTATAAATACCTCAAAGGGGGGTGGCAAGAGGATGGTGCCAGGCTCTTTTCAGTGGTGCCCAGTGCCAGGATGAGGAGCAATGGCCACAAATTAAATCACAAAAAGTTCCACTCAACATGAGGAAGAACTTCTTTGTGCTAATGGGCCAGAGCACTGGAACAGCTGCCCAGGGAGGTCATGGATTCTCCCTCTGTGGAGATATTTAAATCCCACCTGGACAATTCCTTGTGTAATCTTCTCAAGGTGACCCTGCCTTGGCAGAGGGATTGGACTGGGTAATCTCCAGAGGTCCCTTCCAGCCTCAACAACACTGGCTGTGAAAAATAGTTCCCAAACTCTTCAAAGTCTGTGTGAAATTACTGTGCTGCTGCTAGCTCTGGAGTTTTGAAAAAAACCCCTGCATTTCTGTTTAACCAAAGTAAACATGAGTGTGGCATTATCTGCTAGTCACAGTTTCTCCCAACTTGCAGAAGAAAAAATATTGCTGTAAGGGACACACAATGCTTTCTTGTACAAATAGAGCCTGAGTGTTTTTGGTTTTTTTTTTCCTATTTCTCTCATGTTCTTCTATTACTAATTCAAAACGAGTGTTTTGGGTGGGATATTTTTTGCAGGAGGGCATATCTTTGCACACTAAACACTTTATACTGTACAATTCCTCTAGGATATACAGAGATGCAAGCTAAAGAGAGAACAATCAAAACCATTAAAAATGTACAATCAGTCTAAATATATTTTCTTCTCCTCCTAGAAGCTATTACCTCTTTTCTTTTTTTTTTTTTTTTAAACACCAAAATCCTGCACGCTCCCTGTGGCCAAATCAGGTTTAGTACACAAAAAGAAAATATGTGAGGTCTGTGAAAGACAGTCAATTTGAGAATAAAAAAATGCAATTTAAAAAAAATTGTTATTATTTTAGATTCACTATCTTGCAAAAATACCCAGAAGGGTGAAGCTTGGCCTCTTCAGAGGACTGAACAGTTTTAAATTGTGCAGTATTGAAGGACCTGGAGGTAAACAGTGAACTCTGGGTACTGAGGTGCTTCCATGCTGGTTAAGAGCACTTCCAGCCACCCAGGAGAGCTGTAAGGTTGGGTGGAGTTTCCATGGAAAGGAAGAGCTCTGAGGAAATATTGATGGAGAAGGGCTTGGAATGAAAGTCTTATCACTGCCTATCAGTTTCTGCTCCATTTGGAAAGCAGGGGTATTGATGAATTGGCTAAAAATCCACCCACAAGGCAAGTCAAATGGGGTGCCAACCAAAGGAGGTGATATTTCCCTGTAATACAAAGAGTTGCCTGTGTTGTTGATATTTATTCCCAAGAGGTGCCCTGGATTTCTGCTAGCCTGGGTTTCTAGAAAACATGTACAACAGTTAGATGAAGAACGTGCTCCAGAGCTTCCCCTTAGGGTATAAATAATGGATGCAGAGGCTGTTACATTTTAAATCCCATGAGAACTGTAAGGTGGTGTCTGGCATCACAGCTGGAAAAAACCCCACCAATCTGCCTGTGTTTTTGCAGGCTTGCTTTGTCCCAGCCCTCCTCAGCATGGCACACGGTGGCCTTTCCTGTGGCCTCTTTCCCCTGCAGAGGTGTCCAGAGAGTGGCAGAGAAACTGGTGGCACAGGGATCTGGGCAAGGACCAGCATCCCTGGAGGCCTGGGCAGGAGCAGAGCACCCCACAGGCTTCTGGAGGCTCAGGCATGAAGTGAGCAATAGCCTTGAGATATGACTCAGCTTGTGCAACTTCTTTAAAATGCATGCTTGGGAAAACACGGCACAACAGAGAGGTTCTCAGAAGCAAGGAGGAAGAGGGAAGGATGAAAGCTTGGTCTCAGGGTGTGTGGAGCAGCTGGGAGTCCAGTCAGCGAGCCGGGGGAAATTCCAAGCAGGTATTTTCAGGCGAAAGGCAAAGGTGATTGTGCGATTGGAGAGCTTCTGAAGGAGCTTGTGCTTGCAGGCAATGCACTCCGAAACAGCTCTCTGAGCTAACAGGGAACAAGAGGCAGGATTTCTGTGGAGGCAGGAGGAACCAGCACTGCGCTGAGAGCTCGCAGCAGCGCTCTCCCGCTTCCCTTGGGACAAACCAGCGCCGAAACGCGCACCCAGGGAAACTCGGGGCTGGCAGAGGGGTTGGCGCACGAAATGAGCACCGGGAGCTGCTCCTGCTGTCACTTCCCTGTTGGAAACTAGGCCGAGTGATGCACGGCAGGAGACTTCCATAGCTGAGAGTGCTGTGGCACTACACCACACCGCAGTGATCAAACCCTGTGGTCCTTATGTACCACAGTCACCCCACAGCTCCTGTGGAGTTATTGACTGCGGGAAGCACAACTCCACTGGAGTGCCTGGCAGCTTTGTGGCTGTCAGCGATGGTGCAGACAGGTTCAGAGGCAGCTGGAATGGTTGGTCCCGTGCCTCCAAAGGCACTTGGAAAAGCTTCCCGCCCTGCAGGGTAAATGCTAGACAGCGCCAGAGCTCGAGCAGCCCTGTGAGGAGCAGCTGAGGGAACTGGGATTGATCATCCTGGAGAAAAGGAGGCTCAGGGATGACCTTATTTCTCTCTACAACCATCTGAAAGGAGCCAGGTGGAGTTTAACCTCTTCTCCCAGGGAACCGGCCACAGGACAAGGAGGACATAGCCTCAGCTGCACCAGGGGAGGTTCAGGTTGGACGTTCGGGGTAATTTCTTAACAGAAAGGTTGATGAGACATTGGGATGGGCTACCCAGGGAGGTGCTGGAGAGATGTTTAAGGAAAGGCGGGACGTGGCAGTCAGTGCCGTGTCAAGTTGACATGGTGGTGTGGGGTCACAGGTTGGACTCGATGATCTCAGAGGTCTTTTCCAGCCTCCCTGACTCGGCGATTCTGTGATTCAGCGTTCCGGTGACCCCCGGGATGCACCGGCCGGGAGCGGCCCCGCAGCGCCCGCGCCCCCGGCAGCACCGCCGGATGTCCGCGGGAGGGCGCCAGAGAGGCGGCCGGCTGGGGGGCGGGACAGCACGTTCTCGGCGCCCATAGGCCATCTGGACATGACTGATGGCGCGTTTGGCCAATCGTCGTGGAGAAACGGGGCAGGGCACGGGCGGGGCGAGCGGGGCGCCGGGGGTGTGTATGATTGACAGCAGCGGGAACCAATGGGAGCCCGGGGCAGGGGGCGGGGGGGGGGCGGCGGGGCCGGGGGC